>PVJL010000654.1:0-220235 GCA_004026885.1 Lyroderma lyra
GTGTGTACCATACCCGTGTGTGTACCATACCTGTGTGTGTGTGTGTGTGTACCATACCCGTGTGTGCACCATACCTGTGTGTGTGTGTGTGTACCATACCCGTGTGTGTACCATACCTGTGTGTGTGTATGTACCATACCTGTGTGTTTGTATGTATCACATCTGTGTGTATGTGTGTACCATACCTGTGTGTGTATGTACCATACCTGTGTGTGTGTCCCATACCTGGGTGTGTATGTACCATATCCGTGTGTGTATGTACCATACCTGTGTGTGTATGTACCATACCTGTGTGTGTATGTACCATCCTGTGTGTGCGTGTGATTGAAGTATCGGAAACTAGAGGCCTTCAAGAGACGGCGAAGAGAAAAAAACCAGAGAGTGGAACTTTTTAAGCGCCTCACACACCTGCCGGTCACGTCATAACCCCCTCAGTCGTGGCTATGGGAATTACTGTGTTTTACCTCCGAGGAAACAGAGATTTCGAGAGTGACCTCGCAGCCCCTCAGCTGCCCTGGACGCTTCCCACACACACAGGACTCACCTGTGGCCGTGCGCATGCATTCTCTGTACATGTAGCCATCGCACCGGCTCCGTAAGATTGTTCCAGCTCTTTAACGTACACCTGTAGTGTTCATGTGAAGCTGACACCAAATTCAGCTTTCCCTTCCTCGCTGAGTTTGCTTTTTTCCTCACCAACCAGCAGAACTTCTTTCCCCAGCTCCTACTTTTTGAAAACAGCTTCCATGTGAGCTTTCATAAATTGTCATATGAGCCCAGAAGAAAGCCATTTTCCTGACTGTTTCATTCAAAATATGGAGAAGTTGTCCCTGGAAGGCAGTATTGTAACCTTTCTTTCTATCCCAAATCATCGATCAGTTGGAATTAGCAAGAAAGGTGCAGCATGCAGCCTCGGCTGATAAGTGAACAGGCAACAGGAGAGAAAAATCCTCACTGGAGAAGAATAAAGCCCCATTTACGGGCTGTGTTTTTAATAAGATGACAGTCGTTTCGATGCCTGGATAGAGGACGGCAGGCTATTAATGCCTCTCACAGAGCAAACGCGGGGACTCATTAACTAGCTCCCCTTTGGGGGAGTGCTAAAGCATCACGCTCCGATTTGAACGTCAGAGATGGTCGATTCTGACCCTCTGTGCTGTGCACATTTTAAGTAAATTCCACTTGGGGCATGAAGGGAATGTGAATGGCTTTACTAAAATAAATGCTTTTGAGTGTGGGAGTGGATTCTCTCTCTCTCTCATTTGCTTTGAAGTAAAGAAAACAAAGACATGTGGCCAAAAATTCATTTTGATGGCATTTACGTTAGGCTGGCCAGACGTACCGTGTTACATGGGACTGAAAACAATGGTGCTGTCTGTTTCAAACGTGCATATGGTCAGCCTGCTAATGCCTTGAATTCAGCCCAGTGAGAGTCGGCTGACCAGACGTACCGTTTGAAAAGGGACAGTACTATTGGTTTTGGTCCTAATTTGAATATAAATATAGTACAAAGAAGGACAAACACAAAGGACCATCCATAAAGTTACAGCGCCATCTTTGTTCTCTTGAACTTATCACATGCTCAAAAGATGCAGTTAGAACTCCTTTGAGGGGCGGAGGGAGGATGCAGAGTTCCCAGAGATAGAAAGCAGCTGTCACAGGTACCAAGGGGTGGGGGCAGTCATTGGAGGTGCAAAGGCACTTTCATTTCGACCAGCAACTGCCCATTCAGATGTATGTTCATATATAAATATCATCGGCGAGACAACAGCATTCAGAGGTGTTTTCTCTCAAATGAAACACTAATGACACCCCTGTTTGTTGAATAAGCTTGCAGGGTCTCCCTGCGTAGAGCGCAGGTTGGGTGACTGGCATTCAGTTACGAGACGTTGTCCTCTCACACCGGCCAGAGCCCTGACTTGACGCTCGCGTCTGGGATTTGCGCCACACGCTCACCGCGGGACACTGGCCACGTTGTGAACACAAACTCCCCACCTTCTGGCGGGGTTCGTCTGCGTCCCGAACTTACGCTGGCAGAGCCACCACATCTGGCCTCTTCACATCAGCTGTTAAAAAGAATTCCCCCACCCACTCCAAAGTGCTCTTTACAGGTTGTCTTGGGGCTCAGAAGAGACTATGCCCCCACACACACATACACACACGTACACACATGCACACACACATACACGTGTGTGCGCACACGTACACACACAAGTACACACATCACTCGTGCACACACGTACACACATACACACATACACACATGTATGTGTGCACACACGTACACACACGTGCGCGTGCACACACATGTACACACATGCATGCATGCACACACGTACACACACGTGTGCACACGCATACACACACAAGTACACGCATGCACACGTACACACATGCACGCATGCACACATGTACACATACACACGTACACACATGCATGTGTGCACACACGTGCACACGTGCACACACGTGCACGTGCACACACGTACACACATGCACGTGTGCGCACGCACATGTACACACGTGTGCGCGCACGTACACACATATACACACATGTGCGCGTGCACACGTACACATGCGTACACGCATGCACGCGTGCACACGCGTACACACATACACGCACGTGTACACACATACACACATACACGCTTGCACACACACGTACACACACACATGTACACACATGCACGCGTGCATGAGCTCTTATTCTCACTTGTAAAGAGTCAAGAGCATTGCTGTTTATATAAAGCTTAAGGGTCTACATCAGATTGTTTCTTACTGTAACATGGATTCACATATTCATTCACGAAACACATTCCTACTGCAAGCCGATGTGTGTAATCACCCATGGGGAGCCCCACTATAGATAAATCTCTGGGGGAACATTAGCTGGAACATTAGACTAGCTAACTTCCCGAAAACCAGTTTAAATGCTGTTGTTGAATCAGAGTTTCAGAAACGCATCTGCAATAACCAGTGCGACTACCTCTGCGGCGGTGATTTCTCTCTGACTCCCCCGGGGTGGAACTAAACCCCAAATAACCACTAGCTGACGCAGTTTTGCTTCCGTTCCACTGCCTTCAGGCCAGAACGACCCCCATTGGCAGGAGTTAAAAACCATAGTGCGTCAATCTCGTGCTAGAAAACGATTTAGGATGAAAATTCACCTCTGCCATTTCTGGGGGCGAAAACAGACTTTATCCAGCTTTTCATCTTCCTTTCCATGCATCATGTTTCCATTCAGGACACAATAGGTCATGCAGAGTTTCCTTATCGGGAAACAGTTACTCTTTTCTTGACCTTGGGACCGATCTCCGTCTTTTCCACGCAAATGAGGATTGGAAGGCGAGGAGCTGAGCCTCGGAGCTGAAAGGTGACATGGAGCTGTACGCCCTTGTAGATGGCTCTCTCTGTTGAGTGCATTCATGGTGGCCTCTTCCCATTGGACTCATGGGCAGAGGAGCACATAGTGAGTTGTAAGCAAACTCACTCTGGAGGCAGCCAGCCATCTTTTTTGTTTGTTTGTTTGTTGTTTTAATACCGTATTTGCTTTTATTTTTATTTTAATTATTTTAATATTTTTATTGTTAGACTTATTGGGGCGACATGGGTTATCAAGAGTCACATAGGTTCCAGGTGTACCATTCTACAGTGAGTCATCTATCTGTTGCGTTGTATGTTCACCACCCAGTGTGAGTTCTCTTTCCATCGCCATATATTTAGCTCCCCCCCTCCTCTCCTGTCTGCTATACCTGTCTGAGATAACATGGGGACTGACCTTTTGGGCTCTCGGTTGAGCAAAAGTTATCCTGAAACTGTATCATTAAAGTTTCTGTCTCTTTTGCAAAGTTCTCCTGTCCTTTGCATGATGAGAAGAAAATCAATATAACTTGGTACTTAACCCATTTCCTTCCAAAAAGCCTTGACTTCATCGAGTCTCCATAGCTTTAAGATGTTGGGCAGACTGAAAAAACAATCCTCATCCCAACATGTTGGTCAAAATCTGGAAGAGCAATGATTGAGTTGATTTTTTCATCCCGCCAAAGCAACATTTGGATCCTTAGGGGTTACAAGGCCCTGCCTCCTCCTGCACCCTCAGAGCTCTGCTTCACTGGCAGGCATTTGCTATTTAATTTAAAGTGCGTAATGGAGATTTGTGAAACATCTCTTAATCGCCTACCACTCCTTTGCATCCTGGATTTTAAACTCACTTGCATGGTGCCACTTTGTACAATATGGTATTTAAGTAGGAATCATGGTAAATGGATTTACACTTGGAACAAATGGAATTTAGAGGATTGCATGAACATTCATTCTATTTTCAAATTTGATCCTTTAAGTTCTTTATAACTTGGAGTGATTGTGCTTACTGCAGTAGAGAGCCATGTACTCAGTAGAATGACATCCTGGACAATGTTCAGGATAATATGTAATGAATCCTTACGATTAGAATAATACGTAATGAGAATAGTTTGTACTTTGCATCGCCTCCACAGAGGTAGCATCGATTTCCTTTGTGGTTTCCAGTCTAGTTTCCCTCGACGTCTCTCTGTTTTCGAATTCTCTTGCCTTCTCACACGTCTCTCTTTATCCCTTACCCTTTTTGCCACCTGGGAAGGCTGAAGTTTTTTTCTGTTTGGTTTGTTGTGTTCCTGCACGCTGTTCTGACATTGTCTGATGCTCAGTGCGTCAGAGGTTGAAACTCACCGACGCCGATCCAATGGCTGGATTTCACTTAGCACTGATTCTCTCTGCCTGGAAGAAGCCACTGAGTCCAGCCAGGCCGCAGGATGGGGTCCAGCAGCACGTCCAGGTGGTTCTTCAGCCAGGATGCAGCACCCGTTCTGTGTAGTGCTGTTTTGTTTTGCTTTGCTTTGTTTTTCATTACACTTTCTGAGATATCGCCACCATTTTGTCTTCTGTACGCCAAGGACTCTCCTGGTGGCGCTTGTGCGTGATACAGGTTCTCCTGCTTTACGGAAGCAGCCAAGTGGTCCCAAGAGTGGAGGCCTCGTCCGTTATCCCTTTACCCACCCGCTCCCTGCACGCATACTGAAGACGATATTTGAATCTGCCCTTAGAGCTCTAACATGGAAGGAATCACAAGCATTAGGACCTAAGGCACCCGGGCTGAGGAGGGTTAACACAGCACCATTAAACAGGGACTTCTTTCAGTTCAGCAGCATTTAGTCACCTGCCGAGAGCCAGGAGCTCTGCTGGGCACTGGAATTACAGGGTGTGTTCCGGATCTCTTGCTCCGAAGGGCAGAAAGCAGACAGGCGAAGGCACATTTGATGAGGGCATGACAGAGGTGTGTACTTGGAACAGACACACGGAAGGAAGTGACTTACCCTAGGGACTGGGGATTCAGGACTGCTGCCCAGAGGAGGGAACCTCAAAACTGGCTCCTAAGTGATTGAATAAATTAGGAGATCTAAATACATACACATATTTATCCAGTACAAAAAGGCAGTTATGTGTGGGATTTAGAGGTGTATTTTCAGTCTGCATTTTGAAAGGCTTACCCTGGCAGCAGTGTGAAGGATAGGTGACAGGTGCTGGGAGGGGACAGCAGGTGGTAAGAAAGATTAGGAAGCAGAGTTCAAATGAGACTATTGCCGTAGTTTCTGCAAGGCCTTTGAGTAAGGCAGGGGCAGTGGGAATGCAACTGAAAAGAGCAAATTGAGGATATTTCAAGGTGGAATTGATAGGGCTTCCTGACGGGTGGGGTTGTGGGTGTGGCTTAGAGAAGTGTTAGCGTGACTTGAGGCCCACCCTGTGGACCGGTCACATGGCTCACGTTGAAGAAAGAAGGCAGTGTGCCTACCTGGATGCACACCACCCTGTAAGTTCTTAAAAGGGCGGGCACAAGAAGAGAATACATATTTTGCCACTTTTAAGACTTAGTGATAAATGTGCTTGTATTCCCCACCCCCAATTTGATAAGACTTAATCAGAAAGTAAGTTCTGCTTGATTTTGTAAACATAATCTTTATAAACTTGTGAAAAGAATGTTAGAATAGGGTTCTAATCCTGGGTGGTCATTTGTTGTGACTTATGTCAGCCTGGACATTCATCACTCTCTGGGCTTTGGCGGACATACATTGAGCACTTCCAGCGTTCTGGCCATTGCATAAAACCCTTTACCACAACACAATAGGGGAGTACTAGGATCAGCCCCATTCTACAGATGAGGAAACTAAGGCTTTGAAAGGCCCAGTGTCCTGCTACAAAGATACACAGCTAATAAGTAAAATATGGATTAGAACCCACATCTCTTGGCTCCCAAACTCAAGCTGTGCTACAAGATCTTCTTATTCAGCATCGTGATAGTGGGTTCACTCCAACTTTGTGAAGGTCTGAAGAGCACTATCGATGGGAGCTTCCTGATGTATCTGAAGGAAGACCAGCAGATGCTTTAAAACTGTTGATAATACCTACGATATATTTGATGTATGCTATGTACCAGTTAGTGTTAAGTACCTATAAGTCTCACCACAACCCTACAAGACAACTATTACTGTTCCCATTTTACATCAGTGTGGGACTGTGTAAGAGAGGTTAGGGTAACTTGCTCAAGGTATCCTAGCAAGTGTCGGTCCGGCTGTGAGGTTAAGGTCCAGACTGCAGATGATGGAGCTGCCATGGATATCATCACTTGTTATTCTCTGTCCCTTTGTAGGGAAAAAACATTTGACAAGACGTCTGTGTTTAAAATTATCTTAAGATTGTCGTTGAGGTTTTTAGTTACACAGGTAAAAGGAGACGTGGACAAGCCCAGGAAATCTTTTTCTGACCTCACTGTTTCAGTTGATTCTCTTGCCCAGGTTGTGCATTGTTTTCCTTTAAAAATGCTTTCATGAAACCTGCTTGCTCTACTCTGGACTCTCCCTCACCCCCTACCCCAACCCACCCCAAAGAGAAAGCAGTGGAACGGCACACCCAGGTCCCATTTCCCTTGCTTTGTCACCCAATGAAGGACGGCCTGAGTCAGCGCCTCAGGGGACAGGCGTCAGTAACCACAGGTATTGCTAGGCAACACCACAAAGGAGCAAGGCTGCAACTTAGTGACACGTTTATAAGAAGCCATCGGTTCTGGGGGCTCGACTTGGGCATTTCATTGTGAACCACCTGGATGACCCACAGTCATGAGCACACGTGACTGTTCGCCGTTTGAGGATAATTCCTATGTAACTATAGGGCACCTCCCTCTGTGACCCTAACCGACTGTACAGAACCTTGCACTGTCTTTTCCCTAGTCCAGATAGTTCCCGACAAGATAATTGGAAACAGTTTCACCTTGTGGGCAACTTCCATTCCTCCCCCAAATAAGATTTTAAACAAAAACAAACAAATAAACCAAACCATTCTGTTGGCCTGTGACGGCAGAGGTGGTGGGTGAGGACACTCAGAAAGGACAGAATTAGTCATGAGATCATAGCCACTCCATCAGCCTGACGTGGGCTCCACCCTTACGGTCCCAGAGCAGCCCGAGGTGATGAGACTCAGTCCTTTCTGAAGCCAGAGATGAGCACGCTGGCACCTAGCCCAGAGGAGATACGTAAGGAGAAAAGAAAGGGACCGGCGTCCTTGACCTTCTGGAGAAGTGTTGCCCCACGAGGACCCCACACTGTCCCAACAGCCTCGCTGATCTCGTTTGTTCATTCAGAAAATTGGACTGCACAACCTGATTTTTAAACCAAAGGTTACCAATTGATGAGCCAAATAGGACCCAACTTTTCTTTTTAATTTGGAATTAGTTGCCAACATTTAAAACTCGGGAGTTTTCACATAGAAGTGCGGCTTCCCTTGAATAATCGGATCCATCCTCACTCTGTCTGCGCTCCCTCGTGGAGCTGGAGCTGGGGGACTGCTGTGACTTCATAGGCAACACTGTCCAACTTTCTAGCATTAGCACTGCTCTCCATTCCTGTCCCAAGCCCGCTTTGCTCCCCTCTGTACCTGTGCCCGGCTGTCATTGCTGCTTGGTCGGAATGCCAGCGATGCTCCAGGCACTCAGCCAGGGTGCCCAGGGTCTCTCTGACTCCTGATTTGAGCACCGGTGTCGCATCCACACACCCTGGGCCCTCAGAATGCTATCAGCAGATGGACATAAACAAGGACGGTGGGGGAGACAGGAATGGCCGCAGTGACAAACCAATGTGTATGAGTTTACAGGAAGCTTTAAAAGGAGGAATGAGTTTTGTGAAGGGGTTGAATGCACAGGGTGTGAAAACCAGGTGACAGATTTCTAAGAGGTGGCCGTGTGCGTGTGTGTGTGTGTGTGTGTGTGCGTGCGCGTGTGTGTGTGTGCGCCTGTGTATTCATACATTTTACTAGAAACTCAATACCTGATGGAGGACTACCCACAAATTAGTCTTTTATTTTTATTCTTGCCTTGCTTCCAAAAGCCCCAGAGATTTTAACCTCATAGAAAAAGAAGTACTCATTAGCATAGATTGGGATGAGCTGGATTCCGCAGGGCACAATCATCTCTGTCAACACGTGTGTGCGATGTCCATGTGTTAGCACGTGGTGGGCACAGCTGTCCCCGGGCAGACGTGAGCACGTGGCGGAGCCCCTGAGGGGGTTGAACACACGAACGTCAGTCCCCCACGGAATGTTAAGCAGAGCTTCGTACAGTGACTCAGGACTTCAGAAGCTTTCTTTGAGTGAGATTTCGAATTTGAAGGTTAATATATTCCTTTCCTTCTGACTTGAAAAAGAAGTAAGGATTTGTGGTGGTTCCCTCATTCACCTTCAATCTCGTAAAGATTTTTTTTAAGTTAAAAGTATTACTTGCCTCGGCATGAACATGTGATATAAAAAAAGGACCAAAGGACGCCTTTCAATGGAAATCAATTAACTTGGGTCACCCAGGCCTTTTTTTATAGGAAATTCAACGAAAAGCTTAACATTGGGCTGTGTTAGAAAATATGTCACCCATAATTCATGTTTATTGTGATGAAAATTTTTTGCATGAGAAGAGAAAAATTAATTCCAATACCCTGTGAGAACTGTAAGTGTATAGATCAAAAATATAAACTTATTATACAACAAGTTGACAATGTACTGTGGAGTTGTATGCCTGAGACCTGTGTAATCCTTGCTAACAGATGTCACCCCAGTAAGTCTAACAATAAAAATGAATTAAAAAAAAAAAAAAATATATATATATATATATATATATATATATATATATATATATATGCCATATTTGAGGGATTGGGGTAGGAAATTACCCATACTCAACGCTCATTGTTCCCTTCACAACACTTTAAACCAAATGTTTTTACCCAATAATGAAAATAAATTCACAAAATAAAAAACAAAACAAAAATAAAACACCTTCAGGCTATCATAAAATGTTAATACCGCAAAACATGGGACTGGAAGTTAGCCAGGGCAGCCTTTCACTAAACAAATTCTTCTGACAGTCGTCGTTTTGTTTAAGGGAAGAATGGGGGGTTTTGTGGACTTGCACATGTCCAAAATAAACCTTGACATTGGTGCCCACCCACGGACATAATTAGAATTTGGATAGGATTCAACTACCTTGTGCTAGGCTGAGTTCATTGTTCATGTGGCAAAAATGAAGAGGGGTTCCCATTATGAAGGATGTCTGTGCCCCCCACCCCAAGGCAAAGTGCTTTGCAAACGTGCTCTCACCCCATGCTGCACAAGCCCTCCTGAGAATAAGTGTGTATTGCTCTGCTCCCCACTTAGCAAGAGGAGGAACTGAGGCTCAGAGAAGATCGCCGAGCTTGAGTTCTTAAGCAGGAGAGCCGATCTGTGAATGCACTGTCTCATCTGTCTCACTGAGGAGCACTCTTAGCCTTGATTGTGACATTGTGGTGTCAAGAGTCAAGAAGCCTCGGGCATCTATCTGTCTTCCTGACTTCAGCAGGTCCAGGGAAGTTCAGCAAACCCAAATGTCCTGAACCTCACTGTCATTTGGGATCTATGCATCTGTATACTTTTTCAAGAATACGAGCAGAGCACACAATACAAGGAAAGCACTGTTCTGGGTCCCATTGGGAGGGTTCTGGGGAGGAATAGGGTTTGCGCCTCCGTTATATGGACAGCATAGTTAGACATAAAATTTGTGTGCAAAGATTAGAAGGTACCTAGGTCCCAGGTTGGGGCACTGGTGGTTGCATGAAGGCCGGGTCCACTTTTCACATCCTGCTCCCAGGGTTATGGTCGACAGGGTCAGACAATTATATAATTCCACAAACTCATCCTAGAAAAAGTGCTCCATACCTCACTGCTGAATGTCACTACGGTCACCTTCGAAGCTGTGCACCGACGCCAGTGCCTAGTCCACCCTTCAAAGCCATTTTGGAACTCTTTCTCTGGAATGGCCACCAGAGCTGTCGTCGTGCCCAAACTCTGACAGTTGAGTTTGCAAACTCAGGCGCTTACATTGGCAGCACGGTGCAGACAACTCGGTGAGGTGTCATCACCTCGCAGCATGGGTGGCGAGTTCACAACGAGGTACGTAGCACGTTTTCTAGGACGAGGCCTCCCATGTGTGGACTTTCCCATAGATCTGAGAGTAGAAGAGCGGGACTGATGAAGAAATTTCTTGTAAATACTGCTCCCGACTTGGCCGAATATCTTTTCTTGCTGAACAGCCAGTATCTACTGAAAACCCCTCCGAGGAGGGTGGGATTTGTTTGAACAAGCCTGTGTACAGTACCAGGTTCTCTAAATGCTCTGCTCCGGCTCCCAGGGGTCCCCCTGCCCTCTTCTCGGTGGTGCTGGCGATAATGAGGCTGCCCATTATTGGTCGCTTAGCGGGTGCCATTAGCTCATCCACTCTTCCCCACAACTTTCTGGGGGAGACACAGTTTTGCCCCTCTATGGCTGAGGACACGGAGGCTCAGAAAGGTGAAAGAGTTTGCTCAAAGTCACACTGCTCCTAAGTCGCAGATTTGGGGTTCAAACCTACACCTTGGCTTCAAAGCCCATGTTCTTTTTTGGTTTGGGTTTTTTGTTGTTGTTGTTGTTTTTTATTTTTTTTCACTTACAGTTGACATTCAGTATTATTTTGTATTCGTTTCAGGTGTGCAGCCTAGTGGTTAGACATTTATAGAATTTATGCAGGGATCCCCTGAATAGGCTAGTACCCACCTGGCACCACACACAGTTGTTGCAGCACGGTTGACTATAATCTCTACGGTGTCGTTTATATCCGCATGACTGTTTGGTAACTACCAATTTGTACTTAATGGCTTCCCCTGTGTCACCCAGCTCCCCAGCCCACCGTCCGTTTGTTCTCTGGATCTGTAAGTCCGTTTCTGTTTTGTTCCTTCATTTAGTTTATTCTTTGGATTCCACAGATGAGTGAGATCATGTGGTATTTGTCTTTCTCCGTCTGACGTATTTCACTTAGCATAATGCCCTCTAGGTCCATCCGTGTCGCCACAAATGGTGAAATTCCATTCTGTTTCATGTCAAAGCCGATGTTTTTAGCTTCCTTTCACTACTGAATGTAATCCTTCCATAGGTGTGCTGTCCTCCTGTACCTGCATTCACACCTCTTTGATAGCTACTAGAAAACTTTCCCAAGCCCCACTGTCTGTATTAAGAAAGCCTCAGTGTTTAGGTATTCATGTGCGGTTCACACCAATACCAAAAATACAGCAGCTCTTTGATTTAAAAATATTGAGCAAGTTAATCATATTTTTCCACCAGTCACTGAAATAATAAGTGCTTGTTCTCATTTATTTCACTCCCTCTCCTTTTCATTCTAACCAAATGAACTCGGCTTCAGTTAGATGGCCCTGGGACTTTTTGTGTTAGGAGTCAGAATTTTGAGGCCTGACATGTGAGAGGCCCTTTCTCTGCTGCTCCTGTTTGAGGAGCTTTGCTGAAAAAGGGGTTGCTCACGCACCAGGCCTCAAAGCCAAGGTGGAGTGAGAAGTGTTGGAAGGAGAAATCTGTATCCTTGCCCTTCTTCCGAAAGGAAAATTGGGAGCCCATCATACTGGTTCTTACTCACACATCCTTTGAGACTAAAGACGAGACCCTCCCCTTGATTTGTCAATTCTGAAGCATGGACAAGAACGCAGAGGTAACTTAAAGCCAGGTAGTGACGTTGCTGACAAGACCTGGAAGGGAGTGGGCTGAAGAATGACAGAAGGTTCCACCCCTGCTCGAGACCTGGGAGCTTGGATGCCTGTGGCCCCAGCTGTCCAGATGACGTGGGAGCAGGTGTGGTCGCCATGAGAGGCAGCTTTCCCAGTCGGCTTGCGGGTTCATCTCAAACCACTGGGTTCTGCATTTCTTTTTTAGACTGTGTGGGCTTCTTAGAGCAAGGTTATAAGGGAGAGGCCGCAGGGGTCCCCAGGATGGTATTCACCAGTGATTACCCCTCTTCTGATCCTGGCTCGGTTGATATGACAGGCATTCCCAGATGGTAGTCAGTAACACTTTCTTGAACTCCCTCACCTCCTGCCTCCTGTCCCAAAGAACGTCAGCTTGGTTTAGGACCAGTTTGACTCCTATCCAAGGATGCTAACGGTGCCTTGGCCGTTCTCCTTGGGGAGGGGCCAGGGGAGTGGCTGGAGGCCATGTCTCCATGGAGGTGAATTCACTTGTGCCTCTCCGGTCACAGACTGGCTGAGCCCACTCTCCATTAGCGGCCATGGGCTGTAGGACACCAGCCCAGTGCATGATGTGCTCGGACCTATGTGTGCACGTTGTGTCCCTCCCAATGCATGTCACACCCTTCTTCCTGCGCCACCCCCCTTGAAGTCCTGGTTCAAGAAGGGAGCTACAGCTTCTGAGGCTGCTGCCCTTGACCCTTGAAAGCCCTGCAGTGCTGGGTTCACTGTGTCACCAGCCCATCACTGTCAGCGTGAAAGCCCGTGTGAGGCTGGTTTCCCTCACCCTCTCTCCGCCTGGTCTCCCGTAAGCGGCAAGCGCAGTGCTCTGCGCTCGGGCACATCGTGCCCCCTTGCTCTCCTTCCTCGCTGTGCTGCCCACTGCCGTGTCACCTGTTGGTCAGCTTCTGACTCCTCTCATTCCTTCTCTTCCACCATGTGTGGTCTGTTCTGTCCAGTTCTGGTCCCTCTGTCCCATTCACCATCCAAGGAAGCAACGAAGCCACAATCTAGACATTGTCACAGCAACGAGGATGTGTGAGCTTTGCCAGAGAGAAGCAGTTCCAATTTCGACTGTATAACAATGAAACCATTAAAGAATATGATTGTGTTTATTTCTCCGGGTTCCAAAAGAAACAAGGCGACGATCGTATCTGCCACAAGCCAGCGCTTGACAGTTGGAGATAAAAGCACGAACACAGGTGTAGGCATACAGAGAGATGGCATCTAAAAAGACTCGTAAAACTGCCGTGTTGCACCTTCACTGTGTAGAATGTTTTACGTCCAACTTTGCAAACACAGAGCCACCCACATTCTGTTTCCTGAGCAAATAATAAAGACTGCCAGCTGCTTATTCTACTCCTCCACTGCAGGGAAAGAGTAGAGGTTACAAAAAATCAGTTGGCTGATATAATAATTCATGAACTTACTGCAAGGCTATATGCACGTGCACACACACACACACACACACACACACACACACACATGAATGAATATATGGGGTGCCAAAAAATGTATACACGTTGTAAGTGATATTGTCTATGTAATCTGACACTGATGGTGACCACTGTGAGCACCTCTTGTAATTGCAGACATCAAACGTGACTTGTATTCATCTTTTGTTATCAGTATATATTGAGGATTACAATTTTAATACGGCTTTTTCTTTCTTAAAATATGTATACATTTTTTTGCCACCCTCTGTATTATATATAAAGCCACCATGAACACGTTTAATATTCATGAAGGTACTTAGATCATTTAAGAATTCCAAACTTGTACAATATCAGACACATAATAGATCACTGTTCTTAAAATACCAAAAAAATCATATTCCCCTGCAGGCAATCCTTAGAAGTCATTAAAAAAAAAAAACTTTGTCATTATTTACACAAAATTCAGTTTCTTACTGAAGCACTTGCATCCTTGGTCATGCATCTAACAAAATCCAGAATAAACAGGTTTTTGCAGAAACATAAAGATGAGGTGATTTTTCTTCCCAAGACATAATTTTGTATTGGTGTGTTAAAATAGCTTTAGGTAAAATCTTAGGCACAGAGAAAAAGGACATGTAGAGAATGTATAATATAAATATAAAAGAGAAGAATATTATTGTGCTTTTAGCTAGAGCCTTCACCTTGCATGCAAAACTCATCAATTATTAGCTGATTCGTATGTAGGTTTTTCTGTGACCCCTCCCGCAAGTTAATGAACCATGGAAGCTTTCTGCAGAATCACAGGGTTATCTCTTGAGTCTAATTAATTTCTTGAAGTTTACTGGGAGATTGTCATTATGATAAGAAAAGAATATTTTTAACCTGCTGACAGTGTTGCTTAACATGATCTGGAATTTTCAGATGAACAAAAATAAAATGTGTGTTTTAGAATTGAAGTAAATTTTTTTAAAAAACAGAAGTGGTGCATCCCCACATCCTCTCTCTCCCAACCCCTACTGCCATGCCCAGATCTACTCAGCACAGATCTCTTGGGCCAGTGGTTTCTGTCACAGCTGAGTCCTTTGGTAACCTGCTGGTCACCACCAGCCTCCTGCAGTCTACAAGCAACAGGCGACGAGGCCTTGACCTGGGAGTTGTGGCTGCGTTGTCACTGCTCTGAGCCAGGTGGTCTTCCCTGGGACTCTGCCTTCTTCCTTCCTAAGCGCTCTGCACCTTCCGCAGCTCCTCCCCATGTGCTGCACGCACAGTAGCCAGTGTTTTCTGCCTAAAATGCGAGCTAAACATTTAAAGGGACATTGAGAACCTGGTTTTTCATTTTACCTTTTCCCAGGTAGCCACCTTCCTGAATCCCTAGGGAAGCCATTGCAGATGAGCCGTGAAATGAAGTTCTGGGACTGCTGTCTACAAGTCTCAGTGGGCTCAGAGAGTGCCCTCATTCAGCCCTTTCTCTCAGAGTGTCCCCTTGATGAAAATTGCAGGGCTAGGCTAGGCCTGGAGTGAAGTCATCTTTGTCAAGTATTCTGTATCATCGGAGGTTAAAATCACTGTGTCCTATTCCATCATGCAGGGCACATCCTACCGTCCATGGAATAATAGATTTTAAGTGACTTCTGAAAATGGGCTGTGAGAGCTGTCTGCCACATGGCCCATGCTTGCACATCTCTACTTAGTTACAATTGAGGAATTTGACAGTGTAACTCTGAATCTGATTAATTAAGAATGTGTACAAACAAAGTTCTTGCATTACAGCTCGTTCCTTATCTTTGTGTCTTTTACTGTGATGTTGTAGAACTTGGATCATATGGAAAACTAAAATATTATGACACAATGACTGAAGAAGGTAAGAATGATTTTAGAATTGTTTGCATTGGCTTTTTTGTTGATTTTTGTTTTTTGTTGGGTTTTTTTTTTCATTATGGTGTCTGTGGCTTGCCCATTTTTTTTTCGATCTTTTTTTTCCTCTTTGCATGACTTCAGTGACATTGTGTAATTTATTATTTTTTCTGCATTTCTGTCTAGTATTTGCCATCGTGTTTATTTGGAATTGGAGATGTGCAATACCATGGGTAATCATGTTATTCCATTCAAACAATCCGAACCATCTCAACTGTGTAACAGTCATAGAAATGGTGTCGGCCATGTAAACACAACAACACACCCACTGTGTCAGCATTATTTCCTTCCCATGCTCACAACAGCATATAGAAACACATCCAGTCAACACTCGTCTTACAATATGCCCTTAACTGCAGAGGTAGGGGAGGCGGGGGGTGTGTTCTGATGATGTTCTGATTTCTACAAAGGAAGAAGCGATCTAAATTAACTTCTAGACGCCAAACGAGCTGTTTGGTCTGCTGAGGCCTGTAGGCTCATGTCCTCTGCTCCCACGGTTTGTGTTGACCCATCTAAGACCATTGTTCTGAGAGGCTGGGGTCACCATTCCAGCCAGTGGAGTTGTATCTGTTGGGGTTCACACCCTGTGAGCATGTTATTTGAACCATTTCCCCCGAGAAAATGAAGTCTGGCAGAGATTCAGTTTAAAATATGTTGACTAATGAATTCCAGGCACTGTCCCAGAGCACAGCCTTGCCCCAGTCAGAATCACTTTTCTGAACTAAGTTCACCCTGAAACAGAATTTGAAAATTTTACCTTCTTGTAAAGGGCGTCTTCCTGTTGCCCTGTCCCCCATCTCACTGCACACAAACCTCCACCTTTTGAATAATGAATAGCACTTGTAAATGATGAAATCATTTGGGGTTTGTACATGATTTTTTTTACAAAAAGCTAGCACCTACTATATGGGGAAGAAATCAGAAGGTACCCTAGAACGGGAATCAGCTACACGTATCCTTCAACATGAGTGATGCTCCCAAATGTGTTGCATATCTTGTTTTCAGCTGCTAGCGTTTGAGTCGCCTTAGCTTGCCAAAGACCTTTTGCATGCAAGAGGCAGAACATCTGACAGCCCGTGGTTAAGAGGAAGCCCCTTCTCAGCCCCCACCCACACTGACTTCCACGCTACACTCAGGCCCGTCTCTGCTGCGACCCCGGTGCTTTCAGGTCACCGCTGTGACGTTTTCTAGCTCAGCAGCCTTCACGATCAGGATCTCAGACTTGGCCCCATTGTAGCCCAGGCCCCTTGTGACCAGGTGGGGAAACGCAACGAGAGCCCCGAGGGCAGAAAGCTCGGGGTGTAAGCGTGCTACCACTGAGAGGGTAGAAAGAGCAGCTCATGCCTTTGTCCCAGCGGTTCTTTCTCCCACGTCGTCAGACCACTCTGATTTTTATCGGTGATGGGCTTAAGAAACCAAAGCTCAGGACTCCCGGACCTTCTAATTCGGTCGCTCCTCTCGGCGTCTCCCTCCCCCCCAGCCTCGGTTTCACGGCTCGGATGGTGGGTGGGTTTGGTAGCTTCTATGTGACCTTCACTTTCTGGACTCCCTCCCGTCCTTTTTCTTCCACCCTTAGGTTCCCATTGACAGGGCAGCTTCTGCCTCCTGCCTGCCTCCGTTACCCCATTTCTCCCTCACCCTGTGTCTTCCTTCTTTCCACCTCCACGTGAGCAAGAGTTGCCATCCAAGTGCTCTCTTCCTCTTCCTCCCTCCACCAGACAAGCCAAGACACATGAAGATGCAGAAATGCTGCTCCCAGCCTGATGATTCCAGGTGATAAGGGCTGCTGGGCTTTCTAGGCAGGAAAGCAAAGTCAAAATAATATCTGCAGTGAGAACCATGGCTGCCCTTAGCCAGACTGTGAAATTGTGTTGGGGGCCCTCCCTGGTCACCCTAAGCATCTCTTACCCTTCTTTTGACTTTCGTATCCCTTCAGGTATAGTCCTTTGTGTCCTGTTCTTAACCAAACATTCATCCCCATCACGGTGATAACTAATAGTGACTAAGGCAGCAGTTTTAAAAGTGTGTTCTGTGAATACTAGCCTCCTAGGACGTCACTAGGAATTTTGTAACAACCCAGAAAAAAGAAAAAGAAAGCAAGATTGAGTTTGTAGTTCAGTAAGTGGGAGAGCTCCTCAGTTAAGTCAAATAGGTTTCTTTGCCACGTGACTTGTTGGAGCCTTCAATATGCTACGTAGCATACGTGTGCGACAGCATATGGGAAATCATAAAGAGGGGTGGAGTTTGCAGTATTTCTCAGACTTCTTGGACCAGAAAACCCATTCTTCCGTGGATTATGGTGTTACCTTTCACCTGGAATACAGGAACCTCTGAAAGATTAGTCTTCTAAACACGTAGCAAGCAGTCCCTCTCAGGTACCCAGAGAAAGAGTGTTTCAAAACAGGAGGTCTTCATCCAACAACATCCACTCACACCCTATGGCAGCTGCTTCCGTGACAAACCTCATTCTGGGATTCCATCTAAAAGACCTGTCAACCACCATATATGACTTCTTCAAATTCTCAAAGGCCTCCCTGCTCCCATTGAAAATAATAATAATAACTGTGATTTATGTCACTTACATTTGTACAGTTTAAGGAAGCTTACTTAGGTGAAGTCTAATAAGACGAAGATGGTTGGGACAATAGTGGATGAGCTAGGCATCAGGAAGTACCCCCTCCATCTAAACGTTTCTATTCATAATGGTAGAAATGTGACTAGCCCTTGGGCAGAGCTGTATTATAATTGCCCATGTGGCTAGTCATTATTTGTAACTATTTCTAGGGCCTCCTCTGGATGCTGTGTGATAGCAGCCACTTGCAGTGAGGTCTGTTTTGTCCCCTAAAGTGAATGAAATGGCAAGATGGATTATCTCTACTACTCTCATCCGAAGAGAACTTGAGTGATGATTTTGTAAATACAGAAAATTGCCCTGCACAAATTCAGTTTGTTATTCTAGCACCTACTATATGCGACTCATTCTGCCAGGTGCTTTGCAGAAACAATAGGCTACAGGGTGAGCAAATGTGTCCCATGGAACTTACAGACAGGGAGAAGTACAGCACAGCAGTCACTGAACCACCAGGAAGAAAGTGGTTGAAGTATTCAGAAGAAGAGAACAGACTATAGGAGGAGGAAAGATTGCTTTCAACCAGGGGGAAGATCTTGTGGAGAAAGTGACCTTTGAACTGGGCCTCAACAGGTCAGTAAATATGAGGTCAATTAAGGAAGGAGGAGTGGTGGTCTAGCCTGCCAGCCGAGGAAGGAGTGAAAGGATGGAGCTCACCAGCCTTACTGGGAGCCTCCCACCTACCACGTGCTGTGCTGTGCGCTTTACATCTTTTTTGTCATTTAATCCGATGAGAAAAGCTCAAAGAAGTATTTTATTAAGATGAGGAAACTAAGACTTGGAAAAGCAAAGTGCAGTAGACTCTCCGTTTACTGGAATTAAACTGGCAAACTCTCAGGCTAGCCAGTTGCTTAGGAATTTGCCAGTTGCTTGAGTGCCAGTTCACAGCGAGTCCACGTACATTTACATGGCATCTTCCAGTCGCCATGGGTGCCGGTTAACTGAGCGTCTACTGTAATTTGCTCTGGGACTCACGGGCGGTACATTGTGATATAGGACCTGAACCCAGGGCTGCGGCACGGCCACGCCCCACCCACTGTGCGCCACCGTGATTTGCTCTAGCAGGGGGTACGAGGAACTGAAAACAGGGAGGAAGGCTTGATGGAGACCAGGGCATCATGGAATGAACAACAATGAGTTATGTGAGAAAACGCAAAGCTCCACTTGAACACTTGACCATAAAAAGTTTTAGTTTTGTTTTTTCTTTAATAAAACGGTATACTCACCCTTGGACACTGAACAAAATCATGACATTTTTGCAAAATTTGTTCTTGCCCTTGGGACCCTTTCCCTTATGCCCTTGTCTTCAGGTGCCCTAGAACCTAAGCTGGAGCAGCTCCCCTGGGTCACACCCAACCTCCTCTCTCACCCCAAGTCAATCAGAATTTTATCCACCAATTCATTCATTCCCTAACACCAAGTTAGTGCTAACGGTATCCGACAACACTCAGTATGTACCAGTCGCTAGACTGGGGGCAGAGAGGTTAAGGGAAGTTCTCCTAGAAAACTCATGCTCTCGTAGGCAGAGAGATGAGTGGAGGGATAGACAGACCTGAGGAGCTGGGGGAGCCCAGTAGAAGGCATCTCGTTGCACCTTGGGAAATGAGGGCATGCTTCTCAGAAGAGGCGATGGCTCCACTGCCTCACTCCTGCTTCCCGAGATGACGGCCATCTGACCGGCCATCTGATACCACCGTGTCCATTTAATCGTCACGGAGCACCTGCTCGTATGACACATTTTCCTAGACTTGATAGATGAGCGGGCTTCACTCCTCCCAAGGGCTCTATTTTTCCTTCTGCAACAAGATGTTTCTAGAGATGCAAACAAATTATTCTAGAAGTAGGCTTTTGGTGACCCCAGGTCCCCCTGCATGGGCAGCCATTCCTTTACCCGCCTCACGGGGTGATACTACCCATTCCTGGAAGATCAGTCTCCAGGTTTACTTTAAGGCTAATAACCCATAGTTTATTTCTCACCTGCAGAAACCAAATTTCTATTATTGTCACTCCGGAAAGTTCTCAGTAAATTGAACTTGGCTTCCTTACCAAAATTACTCTTAATAGAAAATAGAGAAAGCCAGTTCAAAATAAAACAAACAATGCAATAGAACAAGTGAATTAAAAGGAGAAGAGACCTTTTCACCAATGGCATTAGACAGAACTACTGAGTTTGGTTCTTTGGAGCTAAACGTTCAGAGAAACACGTAGGTAGGTAGGCAGAAATCCCGACTAATACCTTGCAAAGAAGTGATGTATGGGGAAGGCTGCCCATAATACATTACCGTAAACTCATTGCCACTTAGAAGCCACGCCAGAAAAAGAATTTCTTCACTATTTAAAAAGTCAATTTTTGTTCATTTGTGTGAGAAATATATATATATATATATATATATATATAAAGTTGTTGCAACACCAAGGGCAAAAATGATCATGGTCTTTTTCTTAATGAAATTAAGGCTCCTGTGTCATGGCAACCAGCAGCCTGTTTACCAAGCTAAGAAACTAATAATGTCTTAATATGAATGAATCATGGGTCCTAAATTAGGCATGTGGCTGAGTTTTGAAAACCCCCATTATCTCAAAGAAGCAAAAGCACCTTCAGGTCACATAGTCTAACCAGTCATTTGATGTTCTTAATTACAGTGAAATAGTCCAGGATGTTTTCAAAGAGAAATTGAATTTTGGAATCCCATTTCATAGTGTTTTTCATTGCCCAAGATACATTCTCTAAAAATGTAGTCCTAGAACAGATCCTTGGTGTTATCTGTGGCCCTCACATTATATTTTAAATCTTGCTTGAATATATGAGACTGTGTTATGTCAGGAAGGATAGGTTCAGCTGCATATAGCAGAAAATCCAGATTAGCAGTGGCTAAAGTCAGGTAGAAGTTTATTTCTTTCTCACATAAAAGAGGTTCAGAGGCAGTCTGTACATGGCAGGTAGGGAGGCTCCAAAACAACCCAAGACCCAGGCTCCCCTCATCCTTCTGCTCCACCATCCTAGTATATGACTTTCAATGCCAAGGGCACCTCATGGCCCAATATGGCTGCTGCTAGAGCTCCAGCCATCACATGTGTATCCCTGGAAGGAGGACGAGCCAAAGTGATTTCCTCCCAGCTGTTTCACCTTCTTTTTCAGGAACCTTCCTTTTAGATCCTTTCAATAAACCTGCCCCAAACTCAGCCTAGTTTCAAGAAAGCATTGAAATGTAGTGTATTGGACTGGATGATTTTTCTGTCCCCAAATAATTTAGGTATTATGTCATTAGGAAAGGAAAAGGGAATAAATATTAGGTAGGCAATGTGCAATCTCTCCACGAAAGAGAGAGATCACTTTTGTGTGACTGCAGGCTGATGGGGACGACTGAGAACAGAACAGGCAGCGTGAGGGATGTTAGGAGCTCACGTCAAGTCTGAGACGTCTCTGAGATACCCAAATGGCGATGTGGGAAAAGCAGATGTAGAATCTGGATCCTGGGAGCGAGGTCACGGCTCTGGATATAAATTTGGGAGTGACACGATATGGGTGTTATTTAAAGCTACAGGACTGGACAAGAACAACGAGCTAATGAACAAAGAAGTGGGGCCAAGGATTGACCCCCAGGGGCTCCAAAGTTTGGAGTCTGGGAAGAAGGGGGAGTCCCAGCAAAGGAGACGGGTGGGCAGAGAACCAGGAGAGAATGGCAGCCCGGAAGCCAAGAGAACTGTGCCAAAGGAAGGCGATGGAAAGGTCTTAGTGTCACTGAGCTGACCGAAGAGATGGAAGAATTGTTGTGGTCAACAGATCAAGAGTGAGGGACAGACAGTGAGATGCTTCAAATCAGGAGTCCAGGAGTGGGGCGGCGATTGCTAATGAAGACCAGGTCTAGGGTCTGGCTGCAGCAGTGGGTGGAGAAGGTAAGGTGGAGGACAAGGTGGCGTAGGATGGTGAGGAGCCACATGATTCAGGACTCACCCATGTAAAGTCACCAAGGAGGGTGACAGGAGTAACAGTGCAGAGGAAGCTAGTGGCCTGGGTTCTGATGTCTTCAGGAAGGCGAGGAGGTGTGGTGAGGACGTCAGAGTGGAGGTGGTAAAGGCGTGTGCCCCAGAGGAGGGAGGGGAAATGGTCCAGTAGTGAGGAGGAGGGGACAGGATGCTGTCACTTTTCCAGGACCACAGCAGAAAAGGGGCCGTAAGGAAACGGCTACGTTTCATTTGGAGCAAAAAGGCAAAGGGAATATGCAGAGCAGAGGTCAAGGACGTAGAGACATTTACTGAGGGCAAGAGTGGGAGATGGAGTCCGGTCAGGGATTTTCAGAGCCAGATGAGAATGAGGGTCAGGATGGCAATGGGTGACCCAGAGGCTCTGCTGAAGGACACCAGGCTGTCGCATGGAAGGGGAACAACCTATCAGTGTTTTAGTAGCTCTTGCTTAGGATTGGCCCCATAGACCATGTGCATAAAGTAGGGTCAGTCTGTCCAGGAGAGAGGAACTCTGGGAAAGGAAATCAGTTCGGGGAGAGAGAGCTCAGCCCAGCACAGGGAGACCTTGCCTACAGACGTGGCCAGAGATGCCGTGGCCTGCCTCCGGAGGGAGGGAGTGCCCTTCTCTGGAGAAGCCAAGGAAACCTCCATCAGGAGAGTGTTCAGATCTGGACACCCTGATGCCCCTTCCAGGCCCATGTCCAAGAGTCTGTCCTTGTGCCTTTTATTAAATGTCATGGCAGACACTGGTGTGCACTCTGCTTTGAAGATTACACCTTCTGAAAACTTGACCTTGCATTTTGGCGAAGCTGCCACCAAGGGTGGGGTAGGTAGGTTCCTGGCCTCCAGCTTCTGAAATAAAAGGCTTGTGTATGATTTGCTCCAGTTCATCAACAAACTCTTTATCAATATGGTTATATGTAGTAAATAGTTCCTGTGATATAGACCTTTAAAAGAAAGAACAAACACGTTTCCTTTTAGTTACAGATCCTAACCTTTAGCCCAGTAGAAATTTTAAATTGCAAATGCATTTTAACTGTTCATCTTTATTTTAACACTCTATGCATGCAGAGATTAGAAGCAAACACTACATCAGGAAAGACAATACAAGTGAGTCTCCCTTTTACCCCAGATTTCATTCATTCCTAAGAGTTAACCACTTTTATTGGATTTTTTAAACATATTCTCTTTTTTCTACGCAGTATTCTATACCTGGCTTTTGTTTATTAATGTATCGTGGCGGCACAGTAGACTCTCGGTTAACCGGCACGTTGCCGGCGGCTTGAGCCTGGTTAGCGGAAAGTCTGCTTGCACCCTTCTGGCATCCGCCCACGCCGTGGTGCCGGTTAGCGGAGAGGCTGCTGTGTGTTCATATCAGCACTGCTAGACTCCCCCCATTCCCTTAGCAGGGGCGTGGGATTCACTGCGTAGCTTTTCCACGGTGGGCCCAGCAGTCCCCCGGTGACGAACACTTAGGATATTTCTATTTTTGTTTATCTAGTTAATACAACAGTGCTCCAAGATTCTTCTTCACCCCTATCGTGAACGCCACTGAGTAGGGTGTGTGTGTGTGTGCGTGTGTGTGTGTGTGTTTATATATGTGTATACAGGGCCCAGCAGAAGTAACGCCCAGACTTAAGATTTTATTACAAAATCATAACCATACATGCTTATGGTTACACAAATAATGCCCCTTTTTTATGAGCTGGTCATCTATACTAAGTCTTTTATTACTACATCACAGGCATGTGTGGTTATGATTTTGTACTAAAATCCTAACTCAAGACCAGGGATTTCTTCTACCGGGCTGTGTGTGTGTGTGTGTGTGTGTGTGTGTGTGTGTGTGTGGTAAATACCTAGAAATAGAAATACCAGATCAAAAGATACACACATTTCACATTTTGAAGGATACTGCTGAATTGCCCTCTCGCACCATTTACACTCCCAGAGTGAATGAAAGCGCCTCAAATTTAAACAAGTGCTTTGAACAGAGATTCAAGTTCAAACTGACTTCACACCAAAGCTCATAAACCTTTGTCACGTAGCCACCTTCTGATTTCCTTGCTGTCGAAGCCTGAATGTTTGCCCACGTTCAGTTAAAGCCAGCGTGCCGTGGGCGTGGCAGTCTTTGTCTAAATGAAATGGCAGGGCTGTCCCTCCCACACCGAACACCGTTTCCAGCACTGCTGTGCCCTTCGTCCCTCCGGGCCAGTGACATCCGCGCAGCAAGTCTGAGAACCGCCCTGCCAGTTAGCTTCCTTCCAGTGGCCAAAGCAGGAGCCCTGTCGTCTACAGACACCATCCCCAATCCCACGTTCCGTTTCGTTCATTCCAGGCTCATGCTTTAACTCATTCAGTCCACCTTTCCATAACCAGCTCTTGGAAATAAATGCTCTTTGCAAGGCTGGGCCTTATCCAAAAAAAAAAAAAAGAAACAAACAACAACAACAAAAACAAGTGTGTTTAACTCACCACATTACTTTAATTAACCTTAACATTACTTTTTGAGCGACGTGTTCTTAAAACCATCTCCCTGGGGCTGGCTCTTAGGAACAACCGCAGCCGAACGAATAACCCGACTCACCAGCTAGTAGGTAACCAGCCTCCGATCGGTCAGAAAGACCAAACCAGCCATGTGGGGAAACCCAGTCTTCCTGAAAACCGGGAGCAAGCAAGTCTTCTGCCTAGAATACATCCAGCTTTTCAACATCATTGCATCTTATTTTCGTGATTTAACTGTCAGCAGTAAAAGCAGAAAGACTGGACCTGGCAAATAAAGGCAGATTTTGCCACACTGCATATGTGGACCGTGTTAAGGGGCAGCAGGAGGCAAAATGCAGGTGTTGCTTTTTGTCTGTTTCTGACATCTCTAAAACTGGAGATGTTACATTGCCTTCATCGGTCATATTTGAAAATTGGTGTTGTAAATTAATATTATGATTTTCCACCCCCATGAAGCTTCTCCTAGGGTGGCAGGGGAAGAGAGGGTATCTGTTTTACCGGAGGCTGGCTTGTTCAATTAGGCATGGTAAGTTTCTATTTTGATTAAATCTGAAATGAACTGAATCATCATCTCATTTCAGTCACGGGCCACTGAGCCTCGGTCCCATTTAGTTAAGAACTCTCAGCGTGCGTTGGCTCTTCTGTTGCAAACCCATGTCTAACGTGAGATTTACAGGCGTAAGTTGAGGATTCAAAACAAAAGAGAGAGAAAATAGAAACTCAAATTAACAGACAATTCGCAGACACATGAAATCCAGGTGACAGGAGGTGATGTATGTACGTGAAATAGTGGCTGCTATTGAACAAATGTTAGCCAAATCTAAATTCTTTCACTTTGTATCATGATAAATAATTGGGTCATATGTAGACTCATCATAAGAAAACTGTTTTGTTAAGTTCTGTTTTTTCACACAGAAGTCAGAGCAGCCATTGAACACACATTTATTGAGCACCTACTACTTGCCAGGTGCCATGAACAAATCAAAACTCTGCCCAAATGAATAGAATAATGTCACAACCCATTTGCAGAGGGACATACCCAAGATAGGGGTTTTGACCAACCGATTCTGAAGGGGTCTTTTCCACCTGTTAGGTAGTAATGGGGCTCTATGTTAGCAAATCTTGGGATCTGAATCCTGCCCTAGTCAAGTGATTCTTTATTTATTTCTCTCTTAGATGTCCACAGGATCCAAGGGGTGGAAACAAGAGACATTCATTCAAACCTTTTATCTGGCAGTCCCTGCTTGGCTCAGAATTCCAAAGCTGCGATCAGACAGATCCCTTTGAGAATTTCTGTGCGTGAGCCATTTGCATCTGTGTACACGAGGTAGAATTGTTCGGGATGTTAAGTTCCTTAAATAATAAAGCAGGTGGCCGAAAGTGACAAAGAACGCTGGCTCTCCAGCGGTGTCTGCCTCTGCTCAGGTCAGGCCATCGGCCCCTTTAGCTGAGGCAGCACGTCAGCTACCATCTGATACCTGCTGCGAGGTTTTTGGGTTTGTAAAATTCCAATTTTACCTGACCTTGACTGAATTATCTTTAAAAAAAAGATCGAGTCTCAAAATAGGCAAACATTAACAGTAAACACTATTAGACTTTGGAACCCAAATTGCAGCATGAACCAAAGAGAGCGTCGGCTGAGTTTCCTGTGTGCACTCCTGGCCCATCCGTCTTTTCCCACAAAGGGAACCTGAGCCCTGAATAGATTTTCATGCAGCAAGCACCCGAGCACCCAATCTCTCTCTCTCTCTCTCTCTCTCTCTCTCTCTCTCCCACACACCCACACCCACACACACACACACACACGTTTGTGTTCACATTGCTAGATTCCTAACACTTACTGAGGACCAGCCTAAGAAGTAGGCACCCAGGGGAATGGGTGGATGAACAGCAGCACCCCTGTCCATGAGGGGCTCACGGGCTCGTTGGGGAAAGGGTCAGTAAAAATACCTCTGAGGCTCCCTGATGATAGACAAGGAGTCAGGGCACTAGGACAGAGAAAAGCACCAGCGTGCCTTGCCAGCCCAGGAAGGGAGCTGAGGGAAAGCTTCCAGAAAGATCAGATGCCTCAAGTAGAGTCCTCAAGAGAAGTAAGACAAGCAGATAGGAGGTGTGGGATGTTCCAACCACCTGAGGGGAGACTGGGGGGAGGCCAGCAATGCGATTGGAAGCTGGGAAACCAACATCCAAGCTGCGAAGGCTGCATCTAAAGTGCCCAAAATTTGAACCAAAAGGGACTCGGCAACTTATGGGATGAGGGGCAGAGGGGACTTTCTAAGGGGGCTGGAAACTGCTGGGAGCGTGGAAATCACCAGAAGAAGCAGGTTCTCAGGGAGAAAGATGGTGCGTGGGGTTCGAGGCATGCTGAGTTTAGCCATCAGAAGGACTATGAAGTGTAGATGTTCACGGGTCTGTTGGGTAAGAGGCCAGACATTGGGATGTGTCCTCAGCCAGGTAGTGTCCTGAGAAAATGCGAGGAGTGAGGGAGAGCAAGAGGGGTGCCCTGCAGAATGGTGACATTTATGGCACCTTCTCTGGAGTCCTTAAACATGAGAGAGGCATTTGAGGAGAAGGGTGAGGAATACTAAATGCCACTGAGAGATCCAGTCACATGGAGGCCAAGTGACCAAGGGTTAAGGCTGACCAATGCCAGGAGCATGGTGAAACAGTAAACAGAGCAGCCGCAGGACGTGAGGCTCTAGCGTAGACTGATCTTTCTAGAAGCTCAGCTGTGAAGCAAAGGAGGGAGAGGCTGAGGGGAAAGGGAAGGACTGAAGATTGAAGGTGGCAGATTAGGGAAACTCCTTGGAGGGGAAAGAAATTGGAAGGAAAGGCGGAACTATCAAGAAGTTGTTTAAGGGAGTAACTTTTGAAAAAGATGGGAAATCTTCCAAAATAGTTGTGAAAGCACTTTGATATTTCCAAGGATAACGTGACTCTGACGGGGAGATGATAAAACTAATTCACCTGTCAACAGATCTGTTCTTTACGGGTGATTCCAATAAGGATTTCCATTATTCTTACCAAAAAAATACTTTTAAAAGCCTTAATAAGGAAATCCGGCCACTTCGTTTTATTGTATGATGTGTTTGGCCACTGGAGACACGATTATGTATACGAAGCATACGAAGGCTGTCTAGAAAACAATCCAGCCATAAATGCCTCTATTTTTCCTGTTATGTGGCTGGATACTTTCCATACAGCCCTCGTATATTCTCATTAATTACAGAAACTAGTCCATTGATGATGTCTATAAATATAACTACAATTGCATTGTATTAATCACTTTTATTATGTGGCTCATTTACAACACATTTACTAAGGACAGTTTACAAAATACTTCATTACGATGCTAGTTTAATTTCCATTACTATCATTGCAGCTTAAAATAAATGGTTTTATGTGGTGCTTCACAAAAATTAGGGGGAAAATCATTTATAGGCTGTACTTCAAGAATAGATTTAAGCGTAAATCAACTCTATGTTCTTCGAGGTTTTTGTTTAAGAGGAAACTATTTTTTTCAATGTTTTGCTTTTAAGTATAAAAACCAGGCCAGGTCCTATGAAGTGAATGAGGAGCTTATAGAACAGAAGGTGAGCTTACCCGCTCGGGCTGCCGGGTAATGTCTTGAATCATGGGACTTCCACTACTCTCAGCATTTCCACAGCCTCCCAGAAGGCTCCACCAACAGAGTGTAACTCTTAACCCACTTCCCATTAAGAAAGAAAACACAAAACAGTGCAGCTCGCTGCCACATTCATTTCCTTTTACATAAGCACGCTCTCGGAGGCCGGAGCCAATCTGGTTTTCAATGTGAAAACAAAATACAACAGCTGTTCTCGGAGTTATTTCTAACCAGACCCTGTCTCTAACCCTAATGGAACAGAAATGTATATGACGAGGAGGACTTAATAATAGTGTTTCGTGTGGTAAACTTCAAGGCCTGGAACTTTGGGGGTCAGGTTAGGACTGTAATCTCAGGGTTAAAAACTCAAGTAATCACAGGGTAAACGCCACAGGCACCCCAAGCGAGTCTTCTCGGGGCACACGGGCAGAGGGTGAAGTCTCTGTTTCTGGTCTCTCCCTGGTTCTAGGCTATGAATGTTACAAGAGCACCCATCCCCCTCTGTCCCCTCTTCTCCCCCAAACACTGCCTGGCACATCGCACAGGTTTGCTTAAAACCTGCACAGTGGAAGATCGTTTGTGACTCGCACTGCCTTGCAAGGAAAGCTCAGACTTCCCAGGGGACTTGATACAGGGAGAGCTTCGCTGCCATGGTACAGCGCGCCAGGCAGGAGTCAAAGGCGCAGCTTTAGAGAGTCAGCGATGGCGGGGGAAGGTCCCTTCCCCAGGGAAGCCTGTCCCCCGGTGGGAAATGAGACACGCGCGCAGCAAACGCAAGTGAGGGCTGTGGCAGGTGTACCATCAAAGTGCCATGAGAAGGATGGACTTCCACTTAGAACGGAGCGGTGTGGCTTCCGGAGCGACAGGTTGGGCCTTCAGTTGGCCCGTGACAATGAGGAGCATCTTAATAAAAGGAGTGCCAAAGCCCGCCCTGGCAATGTGCAGAAGGGGGACAACGAATGTCCCCCTCTGTCTTCCACCCCATTTTCTCTTATTTGCCTCCAGAAAGTTCTTGGTGTCATGTGGAGGCTCAGTCCCACTGGGCCCGTGGGCTGGAGTAGACCTGAAAGGATTTATTTTGGTCATTAGCCAACAAGAAGCACGTTAAAGTGTTATAACTTCTTATTTGCCTGGAAACGGCAAACGCAGGGATTAATTGAACCCCACTGGGTGCCGGGGATACAGCAGTGAACAAAACCAATAGAAATCCCTACCCTCACGGAGCTTGGCTAGTGAGGGAAAGCAACAGATAACCAAGAGTAATAATGAAATCGTATATTAGATGGCGATACACGCTTTAGCAAAAGTAAACTAGGGATAGGAAATGCTGAGAGAGACGCTGCAAATTTAAACAGGCTGCTCAGAGAGGCCTCGATGAGAAGGTGACATTTGAACAAATATTTGAGGGAGTTGGGAGAGTGAGCCCCGTGGATCTCTGGAGGAAGAATGTTCCAGATAGAGGGACCAGCAAATGCCACAGCCCTGAGATGGGATAACGCCGTGTTTTCCTGAAATAGCAGGGAGGCCAGTGTGGCTGGAGCAGGGTGAACTGAGACAGGGGACAGGGATGGGACAGGGCAGTCTAGGTGAGCCTCGTAGGATAGAATCTTCCACGTCTTTGTAAAGACTTTGGCTTTCCCTTTGACCTGGGGAGCGCTGCAGGATTTTGCACAGAGAAATGAGTGGCATGTCTGATGGAGCTGTCGCTAAGGATGCCAGGATGAGACCAGTCAGGGGCACAGAGAGGTAAAGGCAGGAGGGGAGACTGGTGAGGACCAGCAGAATCATCCCTGCTGGGCCGGATCCTGGTCGGGCAGGGGACAGTGGTCAGAGTCTGCAACATTTTGGAAATGGAGACAACAGACTTGCTAATGGATAGCATGTGGAGCGTGGGAGGGAAAGAGGAGCGCAAGATGTCCCCAAGGTCAGCGTTTGCTCATTGCCTCCTCTGAGTGATGGTGGCACGGCTGTCTGATTCCCGTCTGCAGAAATAAAAGGCCAGGAATAAACAGAAGGAAAGTTCGGGTGCACTTTTGCTTTCCCAAGCCACCTGCCGAGCCATAAACTACAAAGACACAGGAAAGGCAGAACTGAAAGCACAAAAATAGATGTAAGGACACTATTTTTCAAGTTTTCCCTTCTGTTTCATTTCCATTCGCCTTCTTTCAAACCCAGGTCTGCTCTTCAAGGTGTGTGTGCCCGCCCCCTTCCCGTCCAGACACCTCTGTGTCCTGTCTCTTCTGTGTTGCTAGATGGTTCCGTGGCAGCCAGGAGCTAATCTGGTCGCCAGCCCCAAACTCCCTTTGCAGAACAACGCGGCTGCTTGCAGACTGGGTGAGACGTGAAGGAATTTCCAGGGCCCGTTTTAATTCGCAGCAGAACAGAAGCAAAAGTCACGTCCTTTGCGTGAACAGACACTTCGAAGGTTATTTTGCTTTGCAGCTGGGGGCTTCTGTTTGACATCGGGGTGACTGGGGCAAGCGCTTTGATGCCCAGTTGTTTTTCAAAATTCGTTCTTCTTCGTATCAGGCCCTTCTGCTCTGATCCTTTCCTTCCACACTTCCCTGTCACTCCTTCGACAGCCAAATTTTAGACCAAACTAAACTCTGTTAACATTGTGCATGAGGTTTGTTTTGTTTTGTTAGGGCGAAATCCTCTTTTATTTTTCTATTATTATTATTATTATTATTATTATTATTATTATTATTATGTTTCAGGCCATTCCATTCCTGGGTATTTACCCAAAGAAATCCAAAGCACCAATTTGAAAAAATACATGCTCTGCCCTAAAAATCATGCTCAGGTGTTGATACAACACAGATGCCTCATGATTGGAGCCATTGGCTGTTTTGAGATTTTACGTGTACACAAATGTCTGTCCCTAGATAAAAATACAACAATTTCAAGGTCTACACTGCAACGCAGTATATTTTCTAAGGTTGCCTTAAAACATGTTTAAAAAAAATAAATCACTCCTTCGCTCACTTCGAAAAGTACTCGAAAATGCCTTGATTCTTATCCCCGGGCACAAAGTTGCTGTTGCTTCTTAGATCTCTCCCTCAGCCTTCATGCCAACGTGGAATCCATGTCTGAAATAGTTCGTCGAGGCAGACCCTTCACGCCCCACATCCCCTGCTCCAGAGGCTGCTAAACATCTCTGCTTTGAGTAGCAGTCTCAGTAATTTATGGGAAGAATGTCCTGTCCTTTGCTTCCATCGTCAGAACCCTTGCTGAGTGACCATTTGAGGATTATTTCCTGTGTGTCAGAGGCCACATTAGGGTAACACATTGAACCTTCCCACAACATATGAGATGGGCATTGTTGCAATCCCTGTTTTACATTTCAGAGCCTGGGTCACAGAAGACTGAAAACACAGGAATTTAATAATCAGGAAGCTCCGTGCGGCCGCAGGAGGCCCTTGCCTGTACTCTGCCCTCGCAGGGGTCGGAGAGCTGATGGCCATCTTTCCTTCCTAAGCTTGCAGAGTGATCCAGGTTTAAAACACAGAAGGCCAGCTCCATGCCCTTGACCTTCTCAACGTGGGAAGATAAAAGTGATCTTTTTCCTAATCAATTTTGGAACTGACTTTGGAGGACTCACTGAAACCTGAACCCCAATCCAGCAAGCACCCCCCGACCCCGGATGCTTGTACTGTCAGATCAGGATGTACCTGATTGCCCAATCCTGCGTGTGTGGACTGAGGGACGGGATGTTAACGGCGGTCCTCAAGCAGCTGGGGGCCCTATGGCCCGTGTTTCCTTCTTTCCCCACGTATGTACAGACATCTTCTAGTGCCAGGTGCTGTGATGAGCCCCTTACACCCGTTTTCTCATTTAGGCCTTGCATTTGACTCGTGAGCCAATGCCATCGGAACCCCTATTTAACAGGAAAACTGAAGCTCAGGAATATTCAGGAGCTTACCAGGACTCACCCAGCAGAGGGGCAGGGCTTAACCCCAGATCTGCCTGTGTCTGCATCGCATCCCTTTCACCACAATTCCGTGCTGTCCCCAATGTACACACCCTGCTTGGTGTCCTCCCTCAGCTTGTGGCTGGGGCTTGAGCAGGTCCTCCCCCAAGGGTCGCTTTGAGAATCACAGGTCGGGTGATGGCTTCTGCCCCAGGGATCTCATGCTGTCCCTGGTCCCACTAGCTTCATCTTTACATCTTTTCTCCAAAGATGCCCTGTGGCCATCCCAGGGGGGTCCCATTGGGCTGGAATGAGCATGCCTTGCGTGGTCAGGCTCTGCCCCACCTGTGTGCTGAATTCTGAGGGTGGGCCCTCAGCTGCTTTTCTAGAAACTAATCTTTAAGGGAAAATCCTGTTAGGCTGTGGAGCAGCCAGTGTCTGCCCTGAGCGTGCAGAATGATAACCAGGTCATGCTAACTGGGACAGAAGTTGCATTAAAGAAGTTGAAGGGGTGGGTGGAGAAGGTAGCTCCCTGTTCAGCATCTGCAGCTTCGCCTCTCGACAGGCCCCGGGGCCACCACCCCCATCGAGAACAAAGAAGGCTGATCCCGCCCACCTTTCAGTAGCATGGAAAATTCTAGATGCTGCTACAGTGGGAAAAGTGGTGACACTCAGTCTAGAAAACCCTCGCATGACCTGTTAAAATGTTCGAGAACTTACATAATACTAATGCTAGAATCACTTCCTACCCTCATCTTCCAGCACTCCTTTAGAAAATGTGGGGAAACCACCCGTCACTGGTGAACACTTTCCTGCTTTGGGGTCCCTTTTTACAGTCATTCTCTCAGGTGTACATCTCCACTCTGAAAAGGTTCTTGCAACCACATGTCATGTGCAGTTAGCTGGTTTCTATGCTTTGTCCGCCGTGGGTCATGACTTTGGGGCTTTACTTTGGATTATTTCAGGTTTTATTTCCAAAGGCTTATTTGTTTCCTCTTCTGAATGCTTTCTCGCTTTATTATTATTTTATTATGTCATGTTTAAATAGCAGTTATTGATCCTCTTTATTTTGTAGAGCTGCTGAATGTTCCCACAATGTCCCCGAGACCCCAGGACGGTTTTGTTAGTAGGAACATCATTTCCAATAAAGTTTCAGAACCTCCTTTGTTCTCTGCTGGGCTTTTCAGTAGATGATCTGAGGACTTCTTGGAGGTGTTTTCTACAAGAAATACTCTCCTTTAGGCTTAAAGCTACAGAGACCGGAAAAACCAAGCTTCATTATCTGTCTTGTCTCCAAATAAGACCAGGTTTGACCGCCAGGAAAGTGGCTTCCAGCCACGCTGCCTGGGCGACCTCCGGACGATCACAGCCCCCGGCCCCCCTCCTCCTTCCTTGAATTCCTTCTTTTTCTCTCCTTTTTCTCTCTTGTCTCCTTTGACCTCCCCCTTTTCCTAGTCCCCAGACTTTCTTTCCTTCCCCTTTTTTTCTTCCCGGAGTTTCCCTTGGAGATTAAGTAGAAACAGCTAAATTCAGAGTGCATTCCAGCACGGTGACCCGAACGCTGACCTTCAGAACCCCTCAAGGGTGGACGGTGTCCCCAGCACCCCACACTCCTCTCTCGTCCTGCACGCTGCCCTGTCCTCCAGGCCGTGTCCTTCCCACCGCCTTGGAGAGTGCACCCTCTGGAGCACGTTGAGGACCCAGACTGCAGTACTTAACATCCTAGCGACTGTCTCTGTGGTCGCAAGGCACCTGGGACTGCGCCTGCCGGAGTCTGTGAGCAGAAAGCGTTCTGTCCTTTGTCACCTGCACCCTTGGAAGCAAGTGACCTCGCTCTCACTTGCGGCTTCTTTCTCTCTCACCCACTCACACGATCACTGTGACCACACCCCACGTGGAGCCAACCTGCCATGTCCCATCCTAGGAGGAGAGACTCTCCGAGAGAAACATTTAGGGTTTGGTTTGCTTTGGTTTTGTTCTAACTAAAAAAAGGCAAACTGAGATCCCCCATTAATGTACTGCTGGAGAACCCAACTGACAGCAAATACCTGATGGGAAAATTGAAGAACGTGTGGTCTTTTGGGGGGACATGTCCTATCTGAATCTAGGCCGTAAGCAGTCAGTTATAAATGAGGCTCCTTTGTACGTCGGGGGGGGGGGGGGGGCGGTGCAGATCTAGGATTAAAGAAGAAAGAAAAATGTGCTATAATTCACTAATCTCTACACTTTTGCATGCTTTTTTCTTTTTACTGTGCTTGTTGCATGCAGTTACCCATTAATTATGTCAATAATGGCAAAGAAATGAAGTGTTATCCTTGCGGTGCAGCTGTTTGAAATGCTTACTTGGAGAATGGTGTTTCTTCCAGGACATTTCTCTCAGCGTTGCGTCACGACAGACATTACCTGCTGTGCTCAGTTGGTCATCTTTGGCCTTAAATTCCCAAATGGAATCAGTGGCCTCCTTCCTTGCCGCTGACTCGGTGAATTTGGAAAGCTTTCATGCATGATACCAACTGGTTTAGAAACTACAACATTAATGACGATAAATGTTGGGAAACCGAAGTCACATCAAAGGATCCCCGGGCTGGGCTGTCCCCTCTCAAAAGCCATTTGTGGGCTGAGCATTTAATTCCAGAGATACAGCTATGCCTGCAGTGCAGCTTGGCTTCTCCGGATTTGTTTTGGGTCTCAGAAGTAGGGGCAGTTGTGGTGACGACTGGTGCTTTCATTTATTTTGTAAGCAATTAGGAGGGAGGGAGAAAAGTCCAATCAAGCCTGATGGCATGGTCCGGCCGCTTGGGATGCTCCGAGAATGGAGCTGAAGGATCCACAGATGCAGCAAGACGCCTTCGTGCAGGGCGTCGGGGTTGAACAGAAAGGAGTCCCCGTTGCTCCTGTGCACCGAAGCCGCGTGCCTGCTTCGCCAATATTTTGCCACTTGCCATTGGCCTCTCTCGCTGTCTTCCTCCTCATCCCCTTTCCTTTCCACCACTTTCTCTTGCTTCAGGGAGGTTCAGAGAAAAAGCTTCCATTCTCCACAAGATTGCCAAGAAGAAATGCCAGGTGGATGAGAACGAGAGGCAGAATGGAGCTGCGAATCACGTGGGTGAGTACGGGGAGACCCCTTCCCGCGCCTTTGCTGGAGTTGGCGGAGGGGAGCAGAGGGGGAACCCAGCATGGGGACCCCTGACTCAGTGCACACACAGAACCCTGCAGCTCAGCCCTTTCCTGGGGGTCAGGAGAGGTCCATTGCCTCTGAGGGGTACAGGTCAGGGAGAGACAGTGTGTCACCTACCCTCGGGGAACTCCAAGAAGAGTAAAATGATTCTATTATATGAGGAACCTCAAATAAAAGCAGCTCCCAATGAGGCACCTCCCTTGAAGAATAGAACATCAGTTTAATTTAGGGATTCCATATAAAGAGGACACACACACACACACACACACACACACACACCTGTCATTTAATGTTTAGCAAAAGGTGAGAGAGTACCCCTTCTGAAATTCTTGCCTGGTCCCCAAATTTTATGACATTGCATACCACTGAACTACCACACAGTTCACTTGGCGACTCCTAAACTGAGTGGCAGGCCCCCTGCACGATGACGCAGCCTTGCCTTCCTTCACACATCAGCAAGACTAGTCCAGGTCTCTTCCGACTTTTGCTGAGCTCCCGCGTGACCAGACTGGGACATTCAAGCATCTTATTTTAACTTGGAACACGAAGTCCCTCCTCTCATGTCTGTAACCATAATAGACGTAGCTCTCTAATTCGAAATTCAAACGAAATTTAACCTAATCTGGATCTATGCTATAAATGATGCTATTGCCCAAAAAACCTAAAATTATCTGCAGACAAGATTCCACAACGTTGCACTTAGACTACATGACATTCCTTAGAAGAGTTTCTGCCTCTTCTGCCATCCTAACTTCCCTGAGCTGGAATGCTGGGTGCCTGAATGCTGATCACCTGGAGGGGCTCCTCTGAGCCCTAAGAAAACAAACCTTCTAGTTCAGGACAGATACTGTCATGAGGATCGAAACAGCTCATGTTTCTTGCTGGCTTGCTCTATACCAGGCACAGTGCTAAGTACTTTGTATAAATTTTCTTACGTGATCTTTACGGACATACCCTTTGACCATACTGTTGGTGGTGGTGGTAGTAGCAGGAGTGGTCATCGTTGTTGTCACGGTACTATTGTCATTGTCACTCCAGTTTTACAGATGAGAAAACTGAATCTCAGAGAAGTTAAGTCACTTGCTAAGGGTCACGCAGCCTAAGGTGTAGAGCCAAAGTATGAACCCAGCCTTTCTGAAATGCCCCGTGCCAGAGCCCCAGTGCTTCACCTGTATCCGAGACTCAGCTTCTGAACTTGCAGAGGAAACCTTGCATCTGCGCTTGCCTCCCCATGGCTTCTCTGGAGCCAGTGTCACCTCTCAGTCGGGAATGATACATCCTGTCCCCGTGACTTCTTCAGTCTCCCCCTTGCCTGCAGTAGGATGCATCCAGTTAAGACGTTAGGCCAGATTGGGAAATCAGAACGCTATGGAAAAGAGCAGGAGGCCTGCATGTGCTAAACAGCACGGGGTCAAATGCTAAAATTCCTTTGCCATTGGGCAAAACCCCAACCCTGGACCTTAGCACCCCTCGGGGACCACTGTCTTCTCCCGTGACCCAGCATTTTGGGATGTTCTTTCCCATAGGCTTTTACTGTACTGACTCCATTTGCTTTCTTTGTGTGTGTGTGTGTCCAAATTACATCACAGAAAAAATCGAGCTCCCGAACAGCACCAGCACAGACGTTGAAATGACACCATCCAGCGAGACCTCGGAACCTGTCCAAAATGGAAATCTCTCCCACAGCATTGAAGTTGCAGAAGCCCAGGTACGGCGTTTGGCATTGCTTTTCTGATACCCTGGTGGGGCAGTACAGACCCTGCGTTCTCCGGGGAAGCCCCAGCCCCCAGCGCAGCAGGCGCGGACAGAGCCTTACTCGTCGTTGTGCCTATTTCCCAGCAGCAGCCCCGGGCCCCACGTGCCTCAAGTGCTTCCTTTATTGAATAAATACTGTTTCCCAGAGTGAGGTCGGAGGACGCACGCATCAAATCTCCCAAGGATAAAAATGCAGATCCCTGGGCCATCCCCCAGACCTGATGCAACGGAACCTCTGGGAAACAGCACCCAGGAATCAGCATTTTAATTTGCTTCCCGGGTGATTCCTGACGCATGGTCAAGTTTGATAGCTGCTGCATTCTGGCCCTTTCTGCGTGTCTTCAAGGTCAGGGTTAAGTAACAGAAACCACAGCCATCACACCTCAGTGAGCCCCATTGGGCCCCCCCAGTCCCTGCCATTGAAGTTAATCAAGACTGTCTGGCCCAGTCCACCATTCAGCGGTACAACCCACGCATAGCTGTTTGACCTCTAGTCATGATACTTGACATTTTCACGTACTGCGCGCTGCAGATTTGGTGCCAGGCACTTAACGTGTGCTGTCACCTTTAAACCTTACGGTCGAACGTATAGTCGTTGAGTGTCTCCGTTTTTTAGCTGAGAAAGCTAATGTTTAGCAAGATGGGGTGGTTCATCAGGAGGCCCTAGCGTGTAGGTTGTAGAGCTAAGATTTGACTTCGAGACTGTCTACATCTAGCACCTATCCTGTTTCCACCACACAACTCTGGCTCTACACCACAGTTGCTCAGAAAGGTAGGCAGACAGAAAAAGTAGGCGGTACTTACTCAGTTTCTGGGGCTCACCCTGATCAAGTGAATCAGAATTTCTAAGGCGTAGAACCCCAAAACTTGCATTTTAATCATGTACCCTAGGTCAGTGTTTTTCCAACTTGAACGTGCTTATGAATTTCCTGGGAGATCACATTACAATTCATATTCTGATCTGCCGGCGGGGAGGGGCGCCCAGAGTCTTAAGGGGCTCCCAGGTGATTCCGAAGCACCACACCCTGAGGAGCACGACCCTAATGTCTGAGAGCCCCTTCTCCCGAAAGAATTCTCCCAATGAGCTGAAAATTTGCACAGTGCCCACAAAGAGACACCAGACCACAGTGAATCTGTCCCAGTACTCTCTTCTCCTCTACACCAGGACGTGCTCTGCAGCAAAGGGGGTCTGCACTTCTGAGAAAAAACATGCTAGTTGTTGCCTAAAGGAATATGCAAGAAACGTGTCTTCCTGTACAGGGAAGAATGACAGATGTTGAACACTTTGTCCTATACCTCTCAGCCACTTGTATGTCTTCTTTGGAAAGCTGTCTATGCAGGTCCTTTGCCCATATTTTAATCGGGGATTTTTCCATTTTCTTGTTTCTTGGTTTTTGCTCTTGGGTTGCATGCATTCCTTATGTATTTTGGATATTCAGCCTTTATCACATATATAGCTTGCAGATATTTTCTCGCATTCCATAGGTAACTTTTTCATTCTGTTGATTGTTTCCGTTGCTGTGCTTTTCATAATGTATACGTATACCAAATCACCACATCGTATACCCTAAATACAGAGTCCGGCAGAAGTAACACCCGGACTTGAGTTACGATTTTATTACAAAATCGTAACCATACATTTTGTAATAAAAGATTTGGTGTAGATTATCAGCTCATAAAAAGGGGCGTTGTTTGTGCCGGACCCTGTATATATAGTGGGGTCTTATTTGTCAGTCACACCTCAGTAAAGCTGGGAATAAGAAATAACTAGAGAACAGGATGAGGAAGGGGCTGCTCTTCCTGCACTTGTCTCCTCTGCCTTCTGGGCCCCCACCCTCCGGCCCAGAGTGCTGTGGTCCCTTCGCCTCAGCTCTGGGGTGAGCCGGCAGAGTGGCTAATGTCCACATGGAGGAGCAGCATGTGGTAGCTGGAGGCAGGCCCCAAGGACATCTGGTTGCCCTTGAAGATGGCACAGTCACAGGTGTGTGGCGAGCAGCCTAGTCGCTGTGCCTCTCCATCTGGCTGGCACAGGGACATCTGTGCCCCCCACAAGGGAGCACCTTGCTGCAAGGAAAGGAGGGAGGCCCCATTGACCCCTCTCTGAGGATAGCTGTGCCCGCAGGCCTCACGCAGGGACACAGGGCAGGTTTATGCTTCACGCTGATATGCGGGGAGCCCAAGGGCAAACAGACCTTCCAAGAGCCGCCGTGCCAGCTGGCTGCAGGGTGGCCGCGTATTCTAGACCCACCAGGGACAAGTGACCCACCAGGGACAAGTCACCCCACCTCACTTTAGTTTCCTCATCTTCCAAGTACAGAAGATTATAGTATCTGCCTCCTTGGGCTTATTAGGAGAGTTACACGAGATAATGTACGTAAGGCACAGAGCGAAGTGCTTCTCTTTATATGTTTATACTCATGTAAACACCATGCAAAGTGCCCCTGCCCTGAAAGACCTCAGTGTAGGCAAAATGAAAATGAAATATGCGTGTGTGTGTGTGGATGCATGTGTAAAATGTTTGGGGGTATTCGGGGTATAATAAGTAAATAAATAAACATGGGTGTTGGGTGAATAATTATGACCCCGTGTGATCACGGAGGTCTACCAGAGGAAGAATCTGACCCTAGCCTGAAAGTACAGACGCCTCAGAGGAGAGGTAAGATTTGCTCTGGATGCTAATGGCTGAGTAGCATTTTGTCTCCCAGGAGAGGAGAAGGCTGAAATGCTTCAACTGTTCAATCAAAAAAGTTCATCGCCTACGTGTCAGGCGGTGTGCTGGGCACTGGAGATGCCCACCCCGTGGAGCAGAGCAGACCCTACCGCTGCAAGCCGGGATGTAATTATAGATGGGCACAAGGACCGTGGAGAGAATAAAGCATGATGGTGTGCTGGAGGACACGGGCGAGACCCCTTTGGGCTGAGAGATGGGGCAGGACTCCTCTGAGGCAGTCCGGGGGTTAGAACTGAAGCGGACACCCCCGAATGAGCCCAGGGAACAACACCCCCAGAGGCAGAAACAGGAAAGTCAATGTGGCTGCAGAGCGGGCCGCGAGGGGCCAGGGTGGTGGCAGGGAGGTGGGATGGGAGGGCCACGCGGCGCTGGCCCGCCTCAGAGACTACGATAAGGACGTTCACGACCTTCTAGAGCAGCGCTGAGCCATTGGAGGTTCCCAGATGTGATCGCCCTTGTAACAGATCCCTAGGACTGAGCTGTGGAGATTAGATTTGGGGCAAGAGATTATGTAGCAAGAGTGCGGCAAAGAGGTTCCTGGAGGTGGTGAACTGATGGGGGCACAGACCAAGGCAATGAAGTCAAATAAGAAGCACCTGGCTCTCAAGGGGCCCTGGAGGCACCGTGGAGCAGCCTGACTGACCTGGCCCCTGTTGGGAATGGGGAGCCGCAGAGGGCTTAAAGAGAGCAGTGGTGGTGGCAGGTTTGTGTGACAGGAAGATCATTGTTTCAGAAAGGTCCAGAAGGAGCCAAAGTAGAAGAAGACTGGATACAGGGTGGCGACGGAAGACCCTATCAGTTCAAGGATCTGCGAACTATGGTCTGTGGCCAAATCTAGCCTGCAGCCTGTTTCTGTACAAGCCATGAGACAAGAATGTTTTTACATCTTACGAGGTTTAAAAGAAAAGCAGCTGCATATATGACAGAGACCATATGGATCACAAAGCCTAAAATATTTACTGTCTGGCCCTTTATACAAAAAGTTTGCCCACCCCTAGTTTAGACCATCTGCATTCTTTCAAAGGATAAGGAAGCTCTTCGTGTACTAATATGGAATTATCTTCAATATATGCTGTTAAGTGAAAAGGGCAGCCTGCCAGGTTACATCCAGTGTGCTCTATTTGTGTATGGGGGGAAAGGAGGGAAATAACAAAAGGTCAGACAATTAACTTCACAAACCCATCCCAGAGAAAGTGCTCCATCCCTCACTGCTGAATATCACTGCGATCACCTTCGAAGTCCTCCCCTTGGGAAGCTGAGCACCAACGCCAGCGCCTAGTCCACCCTTCAAAGCAGTTTTGGAACTCTTTTTCTGGAATGGCCATCGGAGCTGTCATCATCCCCAAAACCTGACAATTAAGTTCACGAACTTTCCACCGTGCGCTTACATTGGCAGCGCTGTACCAACAACTCAGTAAGGTGCCATAACCTTGACAAGTTTGAGAACTTAATTGTCAGATTTTGGGTACGATGACCGCCCTGACAGCCATTCCAGAAAAAGAGTTCCAAAACTGCTTTGAAGGGTGGACTAGGCGCTGGCGTCGGTGCCCAGCTTCCCAAGGGGCGTACTTCGAAGGTGACCGCAGTGATATCCAGCACTGAGGTGTGTAGCACTCTTTCTAGGATGAGTTCACGACATTAAATGTCTGACCTCATATCAGCATTTGCCTGGGATGCTCCTGAAGACACTGCTGATGCTGATTATCTGTAGAAAAGAGACCTGGATGATGAGGAACTGGCATGGAGGGGGCAGGCTTTCAGTCTGCAGCCTTTAGTAGCTTTTGAATTTTGAACCAGTTACTGTGTTACCTATTTTAAAAAAAATGCAATGACAACAAACAAATAGTGGGTTAAATTAAAACAGAAGCAGTATGCTTAGTGATTTGAAAGCAGAGACTCTGGAGACAGACCACATGAATTCAAAGCCCAGATGTGCTACCTACTAGCTGTGTGACTTTGGACAAGTTACTCAGCCTCTCTGTTCTCCACTTTCCTTCTCCGGGAGACGAGGGTAATAACAGCACCTATGTCGTAGCATTTTTGTGACAAATCAAATGCCCTTAACCTTTCTTGGCACGTAGTAAGCATTGCATAGGCATTGGCTATTGCCAGTAGTACTTAAAACATTTGTTTGTTTGTTTGTTTGTTTTTTAATGGCTATCAAGGCCCAGGTGACAGTGTCTGGTTGAGGGCTGTTTCTAAATGGGGAAGATTTTGGTAATAAATTGGTCACAGAGCGAGAACAGGAAAAGGAAGTAAGACTGGGTGGCAGGGCAAATGAGGGCTGTGACCCCGGAGTCAGTAAAAGGCTGTGAAGTTGGAACGCTCGGGCCACCCAAAGCACAGTTTCAAAGACGTGCTTCCATGCCTTTTTATTGCGTTTGTTTTCTTTCTTCCCCGGTTGGATGTTTATCAGGCCGCGTGACGAAAGAGGTGTGCACCCCGACTCGTTTCACGGAAATGACGAGCACGGTGCACCAGTGCTCGTCACTGCTGTTTCCCTGGGAGTTTAGCCTTTTTCGTGTAATTAACCTGTTTACAACTGAACTCATTTCACACGGACACCTCCTCTCCGAGAGCTTTCCTCCGTTCAGGCTCTGTCTGCACTGGCCGTGAAGAGCGATTTAAAACAGTCTCTTTCACAGAGGAAGCCCCTTTGCTGGAGGTTGTTGCTTCACCTGTATGTTCTGTGGGAGCCAGACATTCATGTGAGTTTTTGAGCGGCTTCGTGCTAATCACAGTCTCCCAATGACTATCGACGCAGAATTATCGACTCGAACAGAGAGGGAGCTGTGTCAAGCTGCCACCCAAGACTCACCCGCCTCCCGCATTTTCGATGTTGGGGAATTATCCAGGTTTGAAAGCTAATTCAAAAAAAAAAATTCCTCCCAGACCCAGCATTTTCTTACATTTTAATTCTTCCCGTCCAGACGGCAGCAGGTGATCGCACATGGCCGGCTTGCTCCGTGAAGCCGCCCGCCTTGCCTCGTCGTGGTCCGCGATGCGTGACACATCCAAACCCGGTGAAAACACGCTCGCAGTGAGGGGGGAGGAGGGGAAACGCCTTGCACATTTCTTCAATTCTGCAATCTGAAAATCTAAGTTACTTAAATTGGGTCCTGCATTTTCATGTATTGTGAGATGTTACAACTTTTATCTCATTTCATCTCTACCATTTCTCTCTGCCTTTATGGAGATCAGAATTATCCTAGCTTTGGTTAAGAGTTGCCCAGATGTACCAGTGGGCAAACAGATTTATATAAGAAAGTCATATTCCTGGGGAAAAGAGAGGAAACAAATATATACAATATATATATAAACATAGATGGTAGAAAGATACATGATTGAGAGGTAAATAGATAGATGATAGATAAGAGACAGATGTGTATAAAATGCAGGCTTCTTCTTATTTTTCTTATTTGTTATTTTTCTCACTTCACAAACTAAATTGAGACCTTCCTATCTCACTTTGAGAATTCATCCTTAGACCTCTTTCTCCCAAGTATAGCATTGATCTTCTCCTAAACTCAGTAGAGTTCTTAAGATCTGCTTTCAGAAAGCCTCACAGCGCTGATGAAAAATGTTTGAGTACCATATGACTACGTGAAGGATGAGCGGAGAAATGTGATAGAAGTGATTCTGATTTTCAATTTCCCTAGAAACATAAAATGCATAAAGTTACCTTTATTCTATTACATTTGGATCTCTGAGGGTAGGAACAAAGCAAACTTACCAAGGACAGGATTTGTGTTTAAAGTTGGATTTGTGTTTAAAGTTGCAGCTATGATTTCAGGGCTCCCTAGGGAGACTGCAGAATAAACATTGGTCAAAAACCTTAGCCCCAATAAGGATTTCCAAGATAATCCAAGCACATGTTACCTAAAATCCATAGGAGTCTTTCTTCCTAAAATATTACCCTTAGTTAGGAAACACTGACGTTCTTAGCAGTGGTGAGGTTTAACAGAAAGTTTGCAAACCTCGAACCCTCCTATTTTTCAAAAAGCAAGTATCTTTTCTAAATGATTAACATGCAATAACTAGGCCCACTATTGTGAAAGTTTAAAACAGCCAAGGACCACATGTCCTACTCACTATGTTTTACTGATTGTTCAATCTCTTGGAACATCAGTAAAATATAGTGAGAGGATTCTGGCACCCAAGAAAGAGGAGCTTTGGTAGAAAGTGGGGATGTGTCCCCGTGTCTGACACTGCCAGGGCACAGAGGCAGTGCGACGGGAACGAGGCCAAGGCCTAATGATGAAGAAAGAGAGCATCTGAAGACCCTCCATCCCACTTAAGTCTTCAAGGTCAAAGTCCTGTTAGAGCTATGATTGCCTTAGAAAAGAAACTTATCAGGATAAGAGAAAGCCCAATGCAAAAAAAGAAAAAGAAAAGACAGTGTCTCACCAACCAGACCTTAGCACATGGTTCCATTTCAATATATACACACACATTTATATACATAGATTTTTTTTTTAAGTTATGGTTCAGTTTCTGTATCTGACAACCTGGACAAAATTCACCAACTGCTTAAGATGCACTCTAAGGCCTTGTGAACAAATATGAGAACAAAATAGATATAGATCTGACTCCAGTTCCTGCCTACATTTGAATATTGACAGAATTATTAATATATACACTAAGGATCTCACTGTTAATAATACCACTTGTCATTGTGCTTTCTGAAAGAGTTTGAAAAATATCTATTAATCGCATAAGATAAGATACATTAAGGGTTGACTATTAATAAAAAGGGAAAAACTCCATTCCCACCCTGAAAAAAAAAATCGACGTTAATATTACTGTTCCTATGAGTAATTCTAATCCAGTTGATAATAAAATGATGAGAATGATTTTTTAATTATTTTTTATGATTCTCCAGTCACTTTTTGGTTGGCAGATCTTTCATGACTTGTATCAGCAGGATTTACAAAGCCCATGAAAGTGACACAAAAACCAATTTACAATAACAATACGGAAAGAAATCCATCTCATCCTATTCGTAGGCTGCACCTCAGCATTAGTTGGACAAAATGCAAAGTGAAGGAAAGCAATTGCATTTCACCAGACTCTCCAAATGCCATTTTACATTGTAATAAATGGTTTCTTGGCTTCTTGAAAAACTTAAGTCCCGACAGCTTCATCACTCACAGCAAAATATTTTGAGACCTTGGTTTCGATTCAGTCATGTGGCATCAAATTCAGTTTCTCAGGTTGCCATTATTTAGTGAAACCTTATCATTTTGTGTTGAATATGCTAAATTCTTGATGCTAGATTTTTTTTTTCCACCTATATCTAAAACCAGGGCTGGGCAAGATGTCAACTGTGGTCCACCAGTGGACTCCCAAGCAATTTTAGGGTGACCGCCTGAATAATAAAATAAATAGCTAGTGGAGCGTGACTCTTGGAGAAGTAGCCCTTGCCCTGAAAAGGTCTGCCCAGGCCTGTGTAAAACAAGCCAGACGATAGGAACATAGGGGAGTGAATTATATCCTACCGCTAGGCAGGCGGAGATTTATCACTTTTTTAAAACTCTGTTTGCTCCTTAAATGTTAGCTCTTTTGGTTCAGCTTGTCCACACAGAAGGCAAGACAAACGTCTCCGATGGTGCTCCCTTCCAGAAAGAGGTGCTTTTGGACTCGCCTCTTTTGGACGCATCTCTTGGAAGGACATAAGTGACAAGAGCATTGACGATAAGAACAGAATGGAGAGAATGGGGGATATTGCTAAAATATATATATATATATATATATATATATACATATATATATATATATACATATATGTATATATATATATATATATACAAATGCAAAGACATTGAGAAACTAGGAGAACAGAAGTAGTTTTTCTAAGACTCAGTAAACAAGTGAAAAAAAAGGCACTTTAAAAATAAATTAAGCAATTGAACACACAGATTTATTTCAAAGCCCCTAAAATCTATTAAAAATAAAGTCTTTAAAAAAGACAAATAAGGGGGTTCCCTGGTGGTGTAGTAGCTAGACTTCAGCACTCTCCATGCCGCGGCCTGGGTTCAGTTCCCAGCCAGGGAACTACCCACATAACAAAAAATAAATAAAATGAAAAGACCAGTAGCACTTTGTTATGGCAGTCCAAGGAGACGCATACACTGGCCAGTTGGGTATTTATCTTCTGGTCTTATTTCCTTTGTACTAATGTACGGAGGTGACTTAAGCTTACGAAATAGAAAGCACTCCGTGGAACGTTTCTTGGGGGGCACCTTGCCAAATGATTGTTGATTCCAGAGCCCTTTGCTGTGTTAAAGTGCGACTTGGCATTTTGGGTGATTTTACCTTTGAGAGTGTCAACTCTACTATTGTTTTTTAGCTCTGCACAAAATACAGAATCAAGGTGTCACAATATTATGAGTTCTGTCGTTCGTTTGCAAGTTCTGTTTCTGAAAGTCTCATGACAGCCTATCTACTGAAATAAAATAGCATTTTCTCCTTAGGGGTGTGGAATTTTCCCTTTCTTGTTATTTAGAAGGGCCTTTCTATTTTATTCATCTTACCTAAGAGGAAAATAAATTAGATTGTGGACATCATCACCACCACAGTCAAAGAATGCTCAAGTAATGCTGGGTGAATGGATGGATGGAGGAACAAAATTATTGCAGTTACCACTTCCCCATTAAGTAGTTGAATTACAGAATTTTACTGCTGAAAGTGTCATAATTCACCTAGTCCAACTACTTCCTCTTGGATGTCTTTGAAGAAATCATTTCCCTAAACTTTGATTAAAAATAATAATAACCAACATTTATTGAGCATTTACTATGTACCAAACATCGTTCTAAGTGCTTTACGTGAATGATCTCAGTTAATTTTGTAATAGCAATAATTCTGGAAAGGAACATTCTGGAACAGAAGTGGGTCTTTGTCTCTGAATCCCTCCTCCAACAATCCTTTCATTAGGCAAGGCACTTTTCAAGATTTCCTCTCTCCCTGGGAGCCTGCGTGGCACAGGCGCGCACACCTTTTCACCAGTTCCCAAGGAAACCTAATGAGACACTACGACAGGCCACCTCTGTCAAAGGGACTATTTTTAATGCTTCCATAATGAGAGAGAACGGACGTAGGCGGAGAAGCAAAGATGCAAAGATGATGCCGTTTTGTTGTGCGTGTTCTTCCGCTGACGTCTGGAAATAACCCACCGCCTATTTCGGTCCTTGCTAAAGTTAGCTTCGGGAATGCTTAGGACTGTGGACGGCTGTCCGTCTTCTACAGTGTCCCCTTGGTATTCCAGCGCGGGGTTATCCAGGGTTGTGGAAAGCAGGGGTGACATCAAGCAATGAAATACACAGAAAAACCTCAAGGTCTGATTTTGGCCATTGGTGTTCTTGGCTGTCACCTCCCTCTACACCTGGCCTGGGATAAATTTCTGCACTTTTTTCTTGGACGGAGATGCTGAAGAACAAGTCTTTCATCTTCCTCTGTCTTTGAAGTCCTGACATTCATGGATATCTTATCAGCACTCACATTTCACTTTTAAATTTGTACCTGTCACCTTGGAGCTCTAACCCAAGGAGATAGAGGAGGGAAGAGGATATCAGAGTGGCCCCTCCTATCCACACAAATGCGTCCTTTGTTTTCCCTTCCAAGTTGCCCTGGATGTTATAAGAAAAATGCCATGGACCACGTAGCTTCTGAACAACAGAAATGTGCCTCTCGCAGTTTTGGAGGCTAAAATGTCCAAGATCCAGTATCAGGTGACAGCCTGCTTCCTGGTTCATAGATGGCAGTTTTTTCACTGTGTCCTCACGTGGCAGAAGGGGCACCTAAGGAGTATATGTTTCTGATCAGCTTTTTCAAGAAATCTGGACCATCCAAACCACCAGAATTAGTCCTAGGCTCAAGAAAATCAAGCAAAATTATGCCAATTAAATGCCTAGTGTTTGCTCTAGCTAATATTTTTGGCTGGGTAGGTCAAATTTATTACAAAGTAAAGCTGGGAAGCCTGCTGTCATGGGGCATAAAGCACGTTCACACCTGTTATTTAGGATCGAGGGAGGGAGGCAGGAATCAGGGCAGGGCCTTGAATGAGAGAGACATCGGGGGTCACGTGGGCCCAGCCTCACACTGTGACCTTCCTTCTTTCTATCACTTCATCTCAGGGCCCTCATCTGTCAGATGAAGTAGGTGGTCTTCGTGGGTCAGGGCTCTTTAAGTCTGAAATTCTAGGGCTCCTTTTCTTGGAGCCTGAAGCTCCTGCTCAAATGATTGCAGAGGTCTGTAGTGGCAGCTTGTCTACCATTGAATTGAATGCCAAGTTCTTGGAGAGGAAGGTGGTTCCACCTTAAAGCATTCCAGGGGACAAAGAAGTCCCGCCTGGCAATGACAAGGTTTTTAAGGACTCCTGGGGCCTATGGGGCCCTGAGATAAACCAGGACCAGATGCCTTACAGATCATAGGTAGTGGCTATTCCAGCATTTCCATTGATTTGCCTAATGTCACACAACTCATCACAGAGTTGGGATTAATGACAGATGGGCAGAGGATTCCCATTTATTGATCGCTTGGTCTCTCCCAGGCACTGTGCATCCTACAGCTGCCTAAGCTACTGTCCTCAGTCTCACACAGTCTAGACATCTCACGTGTGTTATTAGTGCCTTTTTAAAACCTTTGTTGAGCGTGACATTTTTAATATTCTTGATGAATCTACCCAACCTCACTTCTTAGGCTCTGCAAATGTTGTTGGGGATCTCAGTTCCCGCTCTTAGCCCCTCTGGGTCCTGTGGGTGATTCCTTGCATGCAGTATCCTCTGAGAGCTTTGTTCCTTTGGTCACCCCTTTGGGCATCGACGTGGCAGAACAACATGGAGATATAAACTGACTTCGGCAGATAGAAATTACAGAAATAGCAACAACAACAAATACATTCAGGACTATCTCTTTAAGTAGAAATACAAATCACTAAACAGCTTCACCTTCGACCAACTTGGCCATGGCCCAGTGTCTCAGAGGAAACAAATTATATTTTTACCTGGACATTTAAGTGCTGGCATTTTATTTTATCCAGCATGATGCCACACTGGAGGGGCTCCCCAGGGAGAAGAGGTGGCACCCCTGAGCGCTGAAGTGCATGGTCCTTTTGCAGTGGGGATAGAGAAGTGAGAAGAACTTCACTTCCCTCCTGAATCAAACCCCGATTGAGCTACGCTCTGGGCAGGGTCAGGCAATCCTCTGAGGTTGCTCCTGTGAACTGGAGATGAGATGTTCTTGCTGGTCAATAAAACGGATTGAAGATGGCCTATTTTCCGATGCCTCTGGGCTTTCATTTTAATTATCTGATAGAGGAGACAGCATTGTAGTGAGCTCACCTTCACACTGAAATCTTGCTCAGTGCCCTTCACAGATAATAAGAAAGGGGGTTGCTTCCAAGAAATGTTTTTCTGTAGAGGTAACCTCTGGGCTCGTGAGTCCAGCTCAGGGCCCTCCCCTGGACACCTAATGTTTATGCTGGGGGTGGGGGGACCGTCCATACCAGACACAAGTAGAAACAGTGTAAGGGGCACCCACAAAGAAGCTGACCAGATCTTCATGAGAATAGGCTGCAAACCGATAGGCTTCTGCTACTCCTCCCATTCACTGGATAAATAAAACTCGAAATCGGTTGATTATTCCAGAAACCTCCCAGTAGACGCTAATGGACCTCTAGAACTGTTCACTTCTATCTGTGGGTGTTCTGAAGGTGGTTGTCTGTCCTTGTGTCACAAGTTGTCACTTAGAATAACATTTCCCTCTTTGCTAAAGGTATCCCCCGCATTCCATTAGGCTACTGAGGGGTTGTAGGTTTAGGTCTGCCCCACCTTGTTTCACAAAAATTCAAGGCCGCTTGCAAAAAATACATCTGATAAAATAAAAAAATAACATGGATAGTTTGGGGAAAATTCAGCAAAGGATGGAAAGGAAAGGAAAAGAGTAAGACTGGAGTGAGATGAGCAGATTTCCGTGCTGTGGCTGCGGGATGGGGGTTATAGATTTGGCTCAGAATTCCCCAGTGCAAAGCAAAGGAAAAAATAGTATCATTTCCCTGACTCATGGTATTACTTAGATATTTTTCAAAGTTTCTCAAAAGAAGCATGATTTTTCCTAGTGCTCAGATGTGAAAGAGATTTCTCCCTTGGTTCCTCATAAAAAGAACAGTGGATCAGTCAGAATAAGGTCCCATTGTGAGCAAAAACCCAAAATAACTGTGACGTGAGTGAGGTAGAATTTAGTAGAAGCAGTCGAGGCAGCCCAACACGCGAATGACTCCTGATGGGTATCAGGAACTCAGATTCTTTTATACCGTTTCTCTACTTCTGCTCCAAGATGGCTGTCCAAGCTCTGACGGGAATGTCCCCATTCCAGCCAGCAGGATGGAGGACACACTTCCACCCTTTACAGATATATCCTGAAAGTTGCAGAGGATACTTCTAATTACTTCCCATTGGCCAAAACCTAATCACGTGGCCCCATTTAGTTGCAAGAAAGTCCGATAATGGAGTCTTCATCCCAGGTCTAAGTAATGTGGGCTTTCTATCACTAACACAGTTGGGCAGTATATTAGTTTGCTGGGGTTGCTATAATAAAATACCTCCGACTGGGTGGCTCAAACAACAGAAATTAATTTCCTCACAGTTCTGGAGGCTGGAAGTCCAAGTTCAAGGTGCTATCAGGGTTGTTTTCCTCTGAGGCCTTCTTGCTGTGTCCTCTCGTGGCCTTTCCTCTATACATGCAAATCTTTGATGTATCTCTTTGTTTCCTAACCTCTTCTTCTGATAAGGATACCGATTCCATTGTGTCAGGACCTACCCTAATAGCCTTGTTTTAACTTAACTACCTCTCTAAGGGCCCTATCTCCACATACAGTCACATTCTGAGGTACTGGGGAGTTGGGCTTCAACACAAGACTTTGGGGAGGACATAGTTTAGCCCATAACAGGCAAAGTAGATACTGGGGAACAAACAGAAGTTTTTGCCACATATTCTGCTAGCACCCCTGTAACTGGGTAAGTACATTTTTGGAGCTATTTGTTCTGTCTCCCCTTTTAAATCCAAGTCTCCTTAAAACCAAGGGTCCTAAACCTAGCATACTGCTTTATACCTAAAGTGGCTCCTGCCCAAGGAATCACAGCTGGAGTTAAGACTGGGAGCCAGGATTCCTGAAGCTCTCCCATCTCTTCTTCCCCTCATGCTGCACTGATTCCTCCCAGCTCTGACAGCCAGCTCACCACCATGCATGAACTTAGACTCACGAGTTTTAGTCTCAGATTTCCCGTATCAGAGATGGCAGGACCCCAAGGCAGTCATTGCTGGCCCTCGGTTGGCACACGTCTGGGACTTCTATAGAGATCCCAGCAGGGGTCAAACTATTTTGAACACTTATATCAAAAGTCATTGGAATTTTTTCTGAGTCACTTGGCATTGTTTTGTTTTCTACAAAGCCAGGATGTCACAACCCCAGGGAAAGTTGGACAGTCACTGCCTAACCTCAGCAGCCTCTCCCCACGGCTAAGACTAATGAATATGCCAGCGGCCTGAGCAAAGGAGAACGAACCCCAGACGTGGAGCTGCATTTTTTTCACTTTTCGAACCAGTTTGCTAGCTGTCACCCATTGAACCAGAGTAAGATTATACTTGGCAAGAAGAAAAAGAGAATTTCCCCTAAATAATGCTGACAGCCTTGATCCCAGGACACCTCTCAAATCCACCTCAGGTTTTGGGCTCCTTACTTCTCTGTGGTAGGACTCATCCCCCAAGAGGCTGTGAAGTCCCCACAGGGAGCACTGTTTGTATCACCTAAAACACAATCGCTTCTTGTCTATTGCTGCCCTAGCAACAGCCACCTCAAATGCAGCTTTTGGAAGCTGTACAATAAGGCTAATTGTTTGCATTGGACGGTGGTGTGTTTAGAGCTTATGCATCTAAACAGATAATTATTTTCTGCTATTTGCTAGTGGCACTGCCAGCCTGGTGACTTTGGCAGATGGAGAAAGGAGCTAATCCGTAAGTTATAAGCAGAAGGGTTATTGATGAAATGTCACCATCTGTTGGTGTCATTAAAATGATACGAGTCATAAAGAGTTGCTTGTGGTGTTTTTTCTCACAAAAAAAAAAGGTTAGCTTAGAGTTTAGAAGAAGTTGTTAGCCTGCAAAGAGTAGTGGGAGACTGGATTGGAGGTGGGGCAGGGTCAGTGCCCCCTCCTGAAAGGGGAGGAGCCTTCATGAATTTGATGAGTCTTCACACAAGTGCTGGTGTCCTCTGACTGAATAAAACCACTTATCTTGTAGGAGGCAGGGTACTTACTCAGAATGATGCAACTCTCCCATGATCCTCCCCGTTTCTGAGCCATCTACCAGGTGAGGGGGGGAAGTCATTCCTTTTGCTTAAACAAAGACAATCATATCTCGGAGGGAGCAGTTAAAAATGCACCTGTCTCCTTAATTTTCATTGGCATCATTACACAGTTCATTCATGTAGCCAGGTGACACCTTGGGATGCTAGCAATCCCAATAGGGAATGATATTCTCTACATCTGTTGTGTCTCCTGGGAGGAGATGGAGGTGGCGCAGGAGAACCAGGGGCAGCACGCCCACACTTCCATCAGGGACAGGAGCCCTCTGGATGGAGTAAAGAAAGCAGTGATGGCCCCTTAAACTATCCTCAATGTTTTTAGGATTCTTTGTTCTTTTCGCTGTTCTGATGGGGTGTTTTCTGCTCCTTATCTTCTAAATTGCTGATTTGGCCCTCTGCTTCGTCTAATCTACTGTTGATTGCCTCTAATGTATTCTTCATTTCAGTTACTGTATTCTTTATTTCTGACTGGTTCTTTTTTATGTTTTCTATCTCCGTTTTTATGTTTCCTCCTCTGTTGAAGTTCTACCTGAGATCATTGAGCATTGTTATAACCAATGTTTTGAACTCTGCATCTGGTACATTGGTTGTCTGCATTTTGTTTAGTTCTTTTTCTGGAACTTTGTACTGTTCTTTTATTTAGGACATGTTTCTTTGTCTCCCCATTTTTTGCTGCCTCCCTTTCCATGTGTAAAGTAGAGCTGTTATGTCTCCCAGTCTTAGGAGAGTGGTCTTATATAGTAGGTGTCCTGAGAGGTGTGTGTGTGTGTGTGTGTGTAATGACATTTTACTCAACCATAAAAGAGAATGAAATCTTGCCATCTGAACCAACATGGATGGACCTAGAGGGTACCATGCTGAGCGTAGTAAGTCAGACAGAGAAAGACAAATGCCATATGATTTTACTTATATATGGAGCCTGAAGAACAAAATAGAAGAACAAACAAAACAGAAACAAACTCATAGATACAGAGAACATTTTGATGGTTACCAGATGAGAGGGGGCTTGGGGAGGTGGGTGAAAAGGGGGAAGAGATTAAGAAGTACACATTGGTTGTTACAAAATAGTCATGGGGATACAAAAGAATATAGTCAGTAATATTGTAATAACTATGTATGGTGTCATATGGATATTAGATTTATCAGAGTAATCACTTGTTAAGTTATATAAATGTCTAATGTTTATGTTGTACATCTGAAACTAATATAATATTGTATGTCAAGTATAATTGAAAATTTAAAAATCACTTTTAAAAAAAGAAAGCAGCGGATAGACCACATTGAATTGCATAACAAAGGAGCCAGCTTTTGGTTTTGTTGAATATTGATTTTTTTTTATTTCAATTTCATTGGTGTCTCCTCTAATTTTTTATATCTTTCCTTCTACTCATTTTGGATTTAATTTTACTTCATTTGCTCTTCTTTTTCTAGTTTCATAAGGCAAAAATATAGATTATTGATTTTAGATCTTTCTTCTTTTCCAACATATTACATAGCATCGTACCCAAAATCTGACAATTAAGTTCACGAACGTGCCACCATGGGCTTACATTGGCAGCACTGTACCAACAACTCAGTAAGGTGTCATAACCTTGGTATCGAGTTGTTGGTACAGTGCTGCCAACGTAAGCTCATGGTGGCACGTTCATGAACTTAATTGTCAGTGTTTGGAGATGACAACAGCTCTGATGGCCATTCCAGAAAAAGAGTTCCAAATTGCTTTGAAGGGTAAACTAGGAGCTGGCATTGGTGTGCAGCTTCCCAAGGGGGAGTATTTTGAAGGTGACCATAGTGATATTCAGCAGTGAAGTGTGTACCACTTTTTCATGAAATTAATTGTCCAACCTTGTATTTAATGAGGAACTGGATTACCAAAATAAACCATGCCAACTTCCTAATTCTGCCTTATTACCCAATCTTCTTAATTCCTTCGTACTTGTTGTTTCTAAACTATGTTAGCCACCACTAGGGACATATGTCCAAAGAGAAAGAACCTGTTATTACCAACCATTTTCAGCATGGCTTGAGTCCTTTTTAATTATTGCTATTATTTTTTATTTTAACTCCTAGAGAGACAATGTTGGTGGTGTAAACTGCTACAATTCTTTTGGCAGTACTAGGATTTAAATTATAAGTGAATGACCAGAACACTGCAATGAGTTGGGTCTTACACTCAGACCTACCTAGTTGAGTCCTTGTCCCCTATCCAGCTGGCCCGAGCCTGCTCCACCTGCCACCTCCTTAGGGAGAGAGGTACTGATGGGAGTGCAGGCTGCTGCTCAAAATAGCGCACGATGCTGGAGGCCAGAGCCACAGGGGCAGAAGCTTTCTGGAGCCAATGCAGGTTATTTATATGGCCTCAAAAGGAAGCATCCTGGAGAAGTTGCACTTGATATTTTTAGACCTGATGCTGGGTCCTGCTGTTGCACTTCCATTTTGAAATAAGCAGGGAGGGTGACAAGAGTGATCGATGCTGTCTGCAGGGCCACTTCGGAAGCTCGGAGGGCCCATCTGACAGGCTAATGGTCATCCTGCCAGGACCGCCTTCTGTCTCTTCTAGCTCTGGAAACTTCGGGAGCTGCTGGCTTTAGCAGGTGATGAATAAAACCTTGGCCCCTTGCTGCCAAGTCAGAAACTCTGAGGTTTACCACGGACCTCATGGTGCAGTTGACACCCACAGGGCCAGCACACTCTACTCCATAGTCGGTTCCTGTGAGAATGGGACACATATTTGCATAAGAAGCCTTTGGCTGGAAGTGAAATGGTTTAGAATTTAACGAGGCGATTAAGCTGGTTAAAAACTCACATTAGGTGGTGAACTTACTATACAACAAGTTGACAATGCACTGTAGAATTGCATGCCTAAAACCTATGTAATCCTTGCTAACAGATGTCACCCCAATAAGTCTAACAATAAAAATGAATTAAAAAAAAAAAACTCACTGCCACACAGTAATGTGTGAGCTTAACTCTTCCAGAGCCACTGAAGGGAACTAAGTGTACTTAGTGAATTGTTGCTGTAGTTACTCTCATTTGCCCACTCACAATCAGTGCTCTGAAAAATAGCTGATGGATGGATGGATGGATGGATGAATGGATAGATAGATATAGATGATAGATAGATGATAGAGATAGAAGATAGATACAGATGATAGATAAATAGATAGATGATAGAGATAGATAATAATGATAGATGATAGATAATAGAAGAGATAGATAGATGATAGATATAGATGATAGATGATAGAGATAATAGACGATAAATAAATAGATGATTGATAAATAGATGAGATAAATAGATGATACATACATGAAAGATAATGATGATAGAAGACATAGATGGATGATACATAATAGACAGATAAAAAGATAAAGATTTTAATTAAAAGTATATCCTTTCCAAGGATTTCTGTAATGACTCCTGTGACTCCGTCCTCAAGGAGAAGGGAGGAAGAGGAGTTGGACTTGGGGTCTCTTCCTCTGCAGATACGATTTCTCCTAAAAAATTCACAGATTGCAGCTGTAGCCACTCCAGTTGAGTCATCAGTTCCTTTGAGAAACTGGAGAGTGTTCAGGGAGGAATAAGAAAGTCCTTAAGTCCTCACGACTGGGCAATGCATTTCCTGTCCCTGGGATTCAGACTGTGACAGATGGCGTTCTCTCCAAACCTAAAACATCCATGGATGGAGTTGCTGGTCTGACCCGGGAAAGCTGATGAGGCCCAGAGCTGCTGCCCTCGCTTTGCAGCCTGTGGACACCATCGCTGTCTTCGTTTCAGTCCTTTTTTCTCTGTTTCTTTCTACAGCAGACCACAGAAACGGGTGAAGACGAGGACGACCAGCCTCTCAGCCTAGCTTGGCCTTCCAACCCCCGCAAGCAAGCCACATTCCTAATTGTTCTCCCCATCGTGTTTCCTCTCTGGGTGACCTTACCTGATGTCCGCAAACCTGTAAGTAAAGCATTTTTATTTTGCTTGTTAAAAGCATGGTACATAACAGTATGCATAATTTGCTTCTATTTTTGCTTAAAAGGAAAAAGAGGTGACATAGAGATAGATAGATAGATAGATAGATAGGTAGATAGATAGATATAGATATGTTTATATAAGTCTGGAATTTCTCTGGACAGATGCACAATAATAGCGACTATCTGGGTTATTGAATCTACATAACAAACCACTCTAAAATGTAGTGGATTTTAAACAACCACTATTTTATTCTGCTCGTGGCTCCTGTGGATCAGACATTTGAATAGGGCACACTGGGGATGGCTTGTCATGTCTGGGGCCCCTGTGGGAAGACTCACTGGCTGGGAGTGACTCAAATGGCAGGGACTAGAATCATCCTCTGGAGGCATCTTCACAGACATTTTTGGCACCTAGGCAGAGATGACTAAAAGGCTGGACTCAGCTGGAATTATCTACTGCAAAGCCTAAAAATGGCCTCTGCATGTGGCATGGGCTTGCTCACAGCATGGCAGCCATAGGATCATCCAGTGGCTTATGTAAGAGATCGAGGCTCCAAGAGGAGCATCGCAGCAGCCTGATGACCTAATCTCAGAAGTCACATGGAGTCATTACAACTATATACTACTGGCCTCAGCAGTCATAAGTCTATTTTGGTTAAAGGGGAAAAGACACAAAGTTTACCTAGTCTGTGTCAGTGTCCTATAGTATATGATACTCTTGATGGGAGGACATATTTTAAAACCTTTGCCACCGTGTTTTAAAACCAGCACAGTGATTATCTCTGAGAAGGAGAATGGAAGTTCTGAAGCAGGAGGGTGACTCATCTTTTATTGAATATTTGTGTACGTGGATCATCCATTTGATTCGAAAAACAATTTAAAGACATGCATTATGTTGTACAAATGCCTACATGACTGATTGCCTTCCTGTATTGTTATCATTACTATAATCAATATTATTTTCTACTAGTATTATGTACTGAGTGCTGTGAACATAACACCCTCTGATGATCAGCCAAGTACAATCTGAATATAGATCAAATCAAAAGAATATCCCCTTTCCAGTTAACCTGGGTTCTAAAACCATTGCCCCAAAGGGTGAAGAACCTAATGAGAGATAAGGAGAAACAACTCCACTTTTTATTCTGACCCTACAAACATACACTCATCCAACAAAAGCGTGTACCTGCTAGGTATCAGACTCTGCCCTGGGGATTTTCAATAAACTACATTGTGGAATCTCAGGAAACAGCTAGTTTGAGAAGAAGAAAGGAAAAAATTTGCATACATAGACATAAATAGAAAGAATCTTCGGCACAAAGAAGTTAACTCACTCATGCCCGGGCACTTGCTAGGGAATGGAGCTGAGATTCACACCCAGGTCCATGTGACCGCACAGCATGGGCTCCTCCTCATATTTTGTGAGAGCAGAAGGTGGAAATCTGAAAACATCCTTTCTAAAGGCACTTGGCGTAGAATACAGTGGTAGCATCCAGCGTGATTTAGCGTAAGTCTTAAGCCTCCTGTGATGATTCCACTTTCCTCACTTGAAAAAGACAGAAAAAAAACCCTGTCCCATGAGCCTGGACTATAAATAATCCAGCCTGGTGGAGAGCCACGCCTTGTCAAGTTCAGGCCCAGAAAGGACCCCTTCATAAGGACTCACCATTAGAAATTTTCTAGTAAAGGATGCACATGACAGATATGCCTCACTTAAAGCAGAGTTTAGGTTTCCTTATTCAAGATGCAATAGCAGAGCATCTGCTCTGTGCCAGGGCCTGGCCTCCTGGAAACCTACAGCCAAGTAGCTTATAGGTGTTTCCTTTCTTCCTGACGCACATCATGTGACATTTCTGGGATGTGCACATCGAGGTGGTGATTTGGGCTGGGCTCAGCTAGACGGTTCTGCTGCTCACTGATGTGGGTAGGCCCGGTTGACGAAGGGGAACGACTTGTCTCTGCTGTACACGGTCTCTTATCCTTACGCAGGCTCATGCTTGGCCATCACTCTCGTGATGGCCAAGTTCCATTGAAAGCCACCAAGCCCTCTTGAGATGTAGTTTGAAATCTTCACACAACTTCTACCACATTCTATTGGTCAACACAGGGCACACAGCTAGCCCTGATTCACCGGGTGGGGAAATAGACCTCATCTCTTGATGAGAGACACTGCAAAGGGTGGTGGCCGTTTCTGCAGTCTACCAGAGTCCTCCTGGACTGCCACAGGGGTGCCTTGAAAATTTATCCAGGAAAAAGAGAGGACAAGGGAAAAAATTATTAATTAATAGACCTTTGTTACTTCTCAGAGCCTGGCAGCTCAGCCTCCTCAGTAGTTTCTGAATTCCCCATGGAGATGAACGTCCCCAAACCTTGACAATAATTACTAAGACAACATGATTTTCTGTAAATGTATACATCTTGTTTCAGAGTAAACAGTACTCCCACTTGTTTTTATTTCCACTTCATTTATATGCAAATTGTATGACAGTGTTTGTTGAATTATGCACACTTCCAGCTCAGGAAATTAGCGTGGGCTTCACTTTTATAGTTTTCTTAAATTAACAGCTATGTTTTGAAAGTTAAAAAACTAAAATGTAAACCTTAATGAGGAACATGTCTTTGATGAAAATTGAAAACACTAAAGGAAATAAAGACCCCGAAAGTTGGATGCTTGCGTTGCCCAGAATGGGTGTTCTTACAAATCAGGGATGCGTCTAATGAGATATGAGAACATGACCCATCAGAGTTAGGAAGGTGCCTGAAAACCCACTGGGTTTTTGCACTTTGTAGCATACAGTCATGCATTCCCCAAGTAGATTTATTATGTCTACTGTATGAGGGGGACCCCCAAAAAACTCATAATTGTCTTCTGGAAGGTGGGCCCCTCGTAGTACAGACTTCCCCCGCTAGGTGGGTGTTCTAGGAATCCATCTGCGTCCATGTACCAGCTGGCATTGTTGTGAGAGGCTGGGTTTGGGTTTGGTGAATTTTTTTGGAGACTCTTTCAACGCTTTTGCCCATTTCATGATGGGTGATTGACACAAACAGGCGGCATGACGACGCACCTGCCCACACCGCACTGAGCGGTCAGCAGTTTTTGACTAAAAACGCACGACCCCTGTGCCCCACCCTCCCTATTCACTCAATCTTGTCCCAAGCAACGTTTTTTTGTTTGTTTGTTTCCCTGGGTGAAAAATGTCCCCCAAAAGAAACATTTTGCCAATGTGGAGAAAGCAAAACAAACAACAACAGAAGCACTAAAAGGCATCAAAACCAGCGAGTTCAATAACTGTTTTAAGCAGTGGAAAAAGCCTCTCAATAGGTGTATTGTTTCAAATGGAGAATACATTGAAGGTGACTGAAGTGAAAACATGTCAAAATAAATACACAATTTTTTATAAATAAATTCCAAGATTTTTGGGGTCCCACACTGTATGCCAAGCACAGTTCTAGCAAGGATAAAGTAATCACTAAACCCAGAGAGGTTTAGCGACTTGTCCACGCACACCCAGAGAGTAAGAGGCAAAGCCCAGGCTCTAGACCAGGTCTCTGCAGTCACTTTCACCCCACTGCGTTTCAGTTTCCTCATCTCTTAAAAAAATAAATGAGTGTTTACATTGTCGAGTAACAGCTGCCCTTATTATCTGAGCACTTACTGTGACCAGGCACTTTGCCAGACACTTCATGTGCGTGACGTCCTCAGAATGACTAGCTATTGCTATTCCCCTCTTCTACAGAAGAAGAAATTAGGGCTTAGCGAGGTTAAATAGTTTGTTTCAGGGCACATCCCTGGTAACTGGGGTTTCAGTACCGGTCCTATTGATACAGAGGCCATGCTTTTCATCTTCAGTAGGATTGTTTTGGAGACCTTTGTTAAATATGTATGCCCCAGAATCTTGCACAGAGTAGATGCTCAGTGAATATTTGTTGAGTTAAAATCAGTAAGGATATGGCCAATTTGTGCAATGAGCTAACGTCCAGCAACATTTAGCCAGCCAAGAAAATATCACTCTGATGTACTAAGAGCGTCTAATGAGAACATTAGCTGTCAATTATACAAGGAAACCATTACATTGGGAACAAAATGGCTGCCACGTGGATGCAATTTGCTTTTTGCTAATTAGTATGAGGCCCATCCCAGCAGATGTCAGGAGGAGCCACTGTTATTAACCATAAATTGATATGTCAGACCTTGGCTTCAAGAGCAATTTTCTTCCTTCCATTGAGACTTGATAACTAAAGAAGTGCCCAGGTGCTCCTGGGCAGTAACGTCTAGAATGAGACCATAGCGTCTAAACAAAGGGAAGAGTTTAGGAAAAGTGAAAGAAAAGGAATCGGTGGGGCTGTGAGACTGGAAATGATAAGGTAGTTTGACAGTCAGGAAACACTTAACTGAGCTGCTGAGGCATGAAGGGTTGATGCTTCTTCCAAAGCAGAAACTACAGGAGGTTGGGTGAGGCAGATGGCCACACAACTGGAACACTAGTGTATATTTTCTTGACACTCTATTTTCTGGCATTCAGAGAGTAGGCTAGTATTATGATGTTGATCATCATCATTGTTATGCATCTATGGCTGGGTATATTTTGAGTGTTATTGTCCATGTTTTTCTTTTTGAAAGAGTCAGTATATCCTAAATTAGGTATGTCCAACCTGCAGCCCAGGACGGCTTTGAATGCAGCCCAACCCAAATTCTTAAAACATGATGAGATTTTTTTGCAACCTATTTTTTTAGCTCATCAGCTGTCATTAGTGTCAGTGTATTTTATGTGTGGCCCAAGACAATTCTTCTTCCAGTGTGTCCCAGGGAAGCCAAAAGGACATCACTGACATAGATGTTAGGAACATTTGCTATATAGTCGGACAGACCTAGGTATCAATTTTATGTCTAGCTCAAGATCTGGGTATACAGTAGGTACCCGGCTTTATCTACCCTAGTTAATGAAAAAGCCTGAAAAGTTACAAAGAAAAATTATTTTTAACCTTTTTTTTCTCAATGAGCCCCTAATACAACACTAAACCAAAGTATACTTAGATGTCCATTCGTTACCAATTGGCTTCATGATTAAGACTCATAGCACCAAATTTGGAATTAGAGAGGTTTCCACGGACACTGATTTGAACTTCGATATTTTAAATCCTTAGTCTGATTCTTACCTTCTATCTTGTGACTGGGAATGTTCCATGAGTCAGGAATGATATTTTTCAAGTGACAAATCCATTCAAGTGATGTGATTTTGAGTTGTGACATTATATCAATGAACAGACATGCAAAGGGTACAAAAATCAAAATAATAACTACATACTTCGTAAAGGAGCTCCCCGGGAAAGGGAGCACTCTGTTGAAAGAGGACTCTCCCAGGATCTCCAGTAGATAGGCCATTCCGTAAAGTAGGGAGGTGGTGCTCCATTCCCACCACAGGATGCTCAAAATCATGCTCATTTGTAGCTGCTCAATCACATGTGTGGCCCCACACCACAAGAAGAGTCTTCTCTTGTGACGGAGCCTGGCCATAGGAGATGAAACCCTCATCACACTTAGGATCCTGCAACAGTGATGCATGACCAGAGGGAAGGGATGGGGACTGTAATCAGCTAAATGCTCTGCTGGGAAAATGATTTCTTAGCACTTCCAAGTCCAAGGCTCAGGGATCCTGACCCCTGAATCCAACTGAACTCCCAGCATTAAAGGAATTTGCTTTCAAAAGTGAGTATCTCAACCTCCACTTTGAAAAATTTATTATTTCTTTTAATTCCCACCACCCGTGAAGGTGCTTAGGTCCCTGGAAGAGGTCTGAGTCTTTGATCAAAATATTTTAATTCTAAGAAAGGGGACGAGTGTGGGGGAAGCATTTGAGAACAGGGCTGTGGCTACTCACTGTGGCCTGCTGGTGGCTCACAAATGACAAAAAATAAAGCAGCAATCATTAAAAGAGAGAAATGGCTACTGTGAAATTTAACAGAACTGTGTGAATGATAATAAAAACATGTATATTGAAAACTTGAAATGACTAAAGGATCCTAAGCACGGTTTGGAGCCATAGAGACTTGTGTTCCTCTTGTGGATAGTCAGAAGATTACCGTGTACAAGTTTATCTTTCCCTCTTAATGAAGTTCTTAGAAGCTGTGGCCAAAAGCGTTCTACATGACTGCTCAAGGTCAGCCCCTCAGACGATTGAGATAGTTTTCATCCCAGTCAGCTCCAAGATTCATTTCTCTGGACAAAATTGGATGGCATTATCAAAGAAAAAAAATGAGATTGTTTCTCAAAGTGGAAAGCTTTGAAATAAAAAGTGTTTGGAGATAATAGGTGAGAGGCTCTCTGAGAACATTCTGCTATCCGAGCATGTTTTAAAGGACACCAGTTTTGCAAAAAAAAAAAAAGGTGGAGGGCCTCAACAGAACACCACCAACAGTAGAGCAAGCCTGGATTTCCCTTTAGCGAGGTCAGGTGAGAGACACTGCATTTTGAGTATGTGATGATCGAAGGAAACTTTAAAAGTGCTCATACTGTACCCCTGAGATTGCACGAAGTCCAGTGGCAGAGGCAGAGTTGGACAGAATACATTTAGGGGTGGAGACCAGGCAGAAAACATCCCTGCAAGTGTCTGTCCTGCTGCTACCCCCGTGGAGAGCGGCACGATTGGGCACCTCTGCCTAGGTTGCTTGCTATCTCCATGTGTGGTTCCAATGCCCTGGACTGGCCATCACCGGGAATCTGCTAACACTGTGGTGATGGCTTCTTCTGTGTGGCTTTTCCCAAGTACTCGTGGGGCTGTAAGATGAGCCAATCTATTTTTGAACCTATTGATTCTTCCTGTTCCTTGTAAAATGTAATTAATCCCATAGATTCTCTGGCATATGGGTTATGATGATACATGAGTGGAAGCAATAGAAACTGACTCTGATGAGCTGGAGCAGAAGAGAGCAGAGAGGGCAGGAGAGAGAGGGAGGATGGGGGATAGTTAATAGAGTGAGGGCAGAGTGGAGAAACCAGGCTTTGCAAAGGACAAGAGTCAAGAGCATCTGAGTGTCCAGTGGCAGGAACAGACATGCTCTTCAAGAGATTTCCATCTCAGGTACTGGCTTTGCAGTGATACAGCTCCAACTAACTTCACATCCTCAAGAGAGACTCTCCCTGTCGCAGCTTGGCCAGGGGTAGGTAGGGTCTTTCGGTTTGCCGGTCCTAGCAAGACTGTAAGCTGCACGGGTGGTTTTAGCTTTGAACTGTCAGATCGTCCTCAGTTGACAGCACTGACATCCTTGCCTCTCCCTGGTTCTCTTTCAGACATCAAGGAAGTTTTTCCCCATCACCTTCTTCGGCTCCATCACCTGGATTGCGGTATTCTCTTACTTGATGGTCTGGTGGGCACACCAGGTAAGACCTTGATCATGACATCATCTCCCTGGTGTTTCTTTTGTTTGCCAAGTGGTTCACCCATGTGTTTGCTGTCTGAGACTGTCACCACAGTGTTGCATCTGACAAGATGAATTCAAGATGCCAGGACTACAGGAATTGACTTCAATTAACTTTCCCTTGGCCCCTGGCCTTTCCCTGTAGCACGGAGACAGAGCAGCGTAGCCCTGGACAGGCATGGGCAGGAGGGAAGGCCAGCCTACCTGCCTCTTGCCCTCTGCAGCCTGAAACCAGGCCAGCTCAGGCCTGGGGGGAATGCTGGGGTTTTTGTCTGACTCAGAGACACTTACTTTCTCTTGGCCAGCCAGTCACCTCACCAGCCTTGCAAGTTGGCTCTTAAGAAAAGACCTGGAGACAAAATGGTCTCTTTCTTGAGCCTCACTTTATAAAAATGGTGATTATGTCACATCTTCCCCTTTGAACTCAAGAGGGGTCATAATGCCACCACAAGAATAAACTGTCAGGAACTATTTGTTGTAACACATGAATAAAAGAATGAAATCCGAAGGTTTCCCGTTTCCAGTGATAATAGTGGTGACCATGATTGACTGACTGTGCACTGCGTGCTGGGCAATTCATATCCCTTATTTGCAAATTATATATATCTGATAAAGCACTCTATTCAGGATATATAAAAAGCTCTTAAAGCTGAATAACAGGCAAGCATCTACAAACCTCCTGATTTTTAAGATGGATAAAAGATCTCTGAATAGGTATTTCACTGAAGAAACAATGCAAATGGCTCATAAGCACAAGGAAAGATTCCCAGCATCATTATTCATTAGAGAAGTGCAAACCAACACCGTGAGATGCCCCTTCCCGCTCACTAGGATGGATATAATAAAAAAGACAGACAAAATCAGGTGTTGGAACTCAGCGCAGCGGAGTAGAACTTATTAAAAGGGCATTGCACTGAGATGTCTGTGGTTTTGATGGTTTTGTGACTGCAAACACTCACATGTTTGTCTCTGTCCTCACTTTCAGGTTGGAGAGACAATTGGCATTAGTGAGGAGATTATGGGTCTGACCATTTTGGCGGCTGGGACCTCCATCCCCGATCTGATCACCAGTGTCATAGTGGCCCGGAAGGGCCTTGGGGACATGGCTGTGTCCAGCTCTGTTGGAAGCAACATTTTTGACATCACCGTAGGGTGAGTAGAGATAGTTCTATAAAGATGCACACCCACTCCGTCACTGTCTTTGTCTTCTTAGAAACTGTGGAGACATAACTAGGATCTTCGAGCCCCAAACTAAGCAATACCAATCGGAAGTACAGACTGGTCTTATCATTCGGATTCCCCAGCTCCTCTTCCATTTTCCAAGAACTTAGTAACGATAAGTTATCTGTAGACAGACAGACACACAGACCTGCCTGCAGGGTGGGTGTGGCAGGAAGTACTTGAAAAGAACTTCACTTATATAATGGCATTGGCTACATATTATGAATGTTCAATATTCAGGCGTGACTGAGAGGGCTTGGTAGTTGCACTCTTATTTTTTTTTTTCCATATTCTAATTTAATTAAAGTTCCCACCAGCCTCAGGTGAGATTTGGATTGCAAAGCAGATTGGAACCAACATAAGCTTAGCCAAAAAATCCCGTCTCCTTCTTTGGAAGATGCTGGTGGGTTTGTGTTATCATTTGTTTCTCTTTGCTGGTAAAGATGCTCTAGGTATTTTTCTTTGTTTTGTTTTTTTGTTTGTTTGTTTTTTTAAGTCACAGGATGAGATCTGTTCTTACAGTTAAGCAAACTAGAGTTCTCAGTATGAATCACCTCTAAAGTGAATCAGACTGGGGAGGGGCGCTGTCATTTCATTTAAATTGTCAAAAGTAAAATGGGTCTGATAAATAACCTTGAACGGCAGCCCCTTGAGAAAGTGGAACAGGAGATATTATTCCATATTCCCAGAAAAACTTGGCTCTTGACACTTGAATTTACAAACTCACCGAAATGGATCTCCTCCCTCACTGAACTTCTTGAATAGTGTTCTGTCTTATACTTTTCCATTACCTAATATATGACATTATGTATTTTCATTCAGTGTCTACCTTGTACATGCATTTTCATCCATTTAAACCACACAAAGATCCATGAGGTATTTTCCCACCCCTGTTTTTCAGATAAGGAAATTGAAGGGGGCACAGAATTCATACAACTATCATCGCACATAAGATAGCTGGGCTTTGAACCCATTCTGTGCTCTCAATGATAGCACTCTCTGTGGATAAAACCCTGCTCTGACCTTCCACTGTCTGAACCACCTTTAAGTTCCGAAGGTGCCTTCTCCCACCACACGTCCTTTCTTTACTGCCCCCTGCCCCCTCCCAGCCTGGAAAACTCCAACTTAACCTTCCGATGGCAACTAAAATGTGGGCTTCTCTGATTCTCTTGGGCCTGATCTTGGGAGCTTTTGCTCCTGTATACTTTCTGCACATCATGCCCATTAGTCTGCCTGCTAGACTGTTAACTCCCCAACAGCAAGAACTCAGCAAAATCTAATACATTGCCGAATGCATGATGATGGCTCGACAAATGTTTGTAGGATGGATGATGGATGGATAGATGGATGGATGGATGCCTTAAAAGATATATATTTTAAAGGTATATATTTTAATATAAACAGTGTTTCTCAGTTCCACTGCCCACACATTGACGGTAGTTTTCTTGCTCAATCTCTTGTAAAAAGGCAAAGAAAATGTCCTGCAGTATAAAAGAGAAAATCCTACAAGCTGGGAAAAATTACAAGTGTTCTAAGCCATATTGGTCATGTTTTTGAAAGACAAGTATTCTAGAGAATTGCAAGATGCTTTTTGTTGATGGTTCTTAAATTATACATTTATTACAGTAGCAAATGAAAGTTTAAAGAAAAATCATCCCTGATTCTACTACCCAAGAACAACATTTAGCTTTTGTGTGTTCTCTTGCAAATATTTCACAAAGTTTTCTTGGGGAATATTAAGTTTTGTCCTCTTGGAGAGTTGTTATTTTTCCATTTTCAAAGCATTTATTCTTGTCGCCGATTAGGCATCTATTAGTACATTCATAAATCAATCATTTTTCTAAGCTTCTTCATAGCTCTAATAATTACTATTTTATGGCTTCAAAATATCCCACCCTGTTGCTTTTTAGTTTAACCATTAATCTTTAGTAAGATCTTTTTATTTTTTCCAATTTTCTGCTATTATGGTTGTTTGTATGAACACTTTCATGAGGAAAACCCTATTAGTTATTTTAATTAGGATAATAAATTCCTTCAAGAAATAGTGACGAATTAAAGTTTATGAGCATTTTAATGGCTGTCAAGGTATATTTTTTCCAAAAGGTCTTTTGCAAGAGTTATACCAATTTTATGAAGTCATTGGCAATATATTGGGCATAAAAGTTTCTTCATAGTCTTGCCTGCATTTTCTTTTGTTTATAAGATAAATACATACTCATGGTAAAGGATTTAGACATATATATATAAAGCATAAATAAAAATCATTGATAATCTACCACCCTTTTGGAATTCATATATATTTCATATTATCGAAATTGCATGGCTATTTTTCTATGTATCCTTCACTTTCAATATAAAATTACATCATGAGTATTTGCCTGCATTTTCATAAGCTTATGGTTTTTAATAACTATATAACATTACATCAACTTAATAGTTCACTACCTAACGAGTTCCTTATTATTAGAGATTAAGATCTCTATTATTTTTTACTTCTAAAAAATTATCCCAATTCTTTACTACTCAAAAAATGGTAACACTGAAATTATCATTTTTCTGAGTAAAGTTATATCTGCCTTGCAAATTATTCATTATGCTTCATCCCTGACAATAGAACTGATAGGTGAAAAGGTATAAAAAAATGTCATTTTTCACCCAAAAGGTTTTTACCTATTTGTACTGCCGTTAACCCATAATTCACCAGAAGTGAGTGTGTGTGTGTGTGTGTGTGTGTGTGTGTGTGTGTGTGTGTATGTGTCTATCTGTCTGTCTGTAGCTTACTAAGAGATAGGAAGTGTGGAGAAAGAGTTCCCCAGGACATGTCACCACAGTCTCCCTTTCTCACTTCCCATTGCTGACTACAGGATGCCAGCTGCCCCCTCCTACAGATAGCTGGATTTGTGCCTTTTTCCCTGAGCTGGCCCTGTGGTACCCCTCCCCTCCCGATAAACCCACAGAAGTAACACCCCCCAGACAGGCTCTCGTGGGCAGAGTGCCGATACTGATCACCATGGAGCGATCACATCAGTCACTGCAGCTTGGCCCAGGTTAACATGTGCACAGAATGTGGACCTGTGCCAGGCCTTGGGATGTCAAAGATGCACAACACGTGGGCTCTTCCTTCACCTGCACTCTCTCCAGCAGAGGAGGCGGATGTTTCAGCTCACTCCCCTGTCAGCGCAGTATTTCTCTCAAGCTACGTGCTTTTCCTTGGAGAACTTTGTGTGTCAGAAAGGTGCCTCCTCTTCCGGATCACCGAGGCTAGGCCAGAACCCAATCTCCCTCAGCCATTTGCTGGGAGATGGCTCAGCCGGCCTGGTGGTTGGGTCTGTGGTTCCCTAAGGAACATTCCGTCTACTCAGTGGGTAGAACTGGGCTGCTTCTCACACAGCACGTGGGGGTGCCCGAGCCGCTGAGTCGTGTGTGTTCGGCTGTGTTCCTCTCCACAGGCTCCTAGCCCACTCCCTGATGCACCTGACAGTGAGCATGTTCTTTGTCTTTCAGAGTCGTCCCTCTGGGTCGGAAACAAAAGACGTTATATTTAAAAGTCAAATGCAAACCGGTATAAAAATACATAATGAAGTTGTTTTTTAATCACATCACAAATATAAGATACTGTCTTCCTCAGGCCTTTCAGGAAGACCATTGTTTAGTGTAAAGTTTGTCCCATCCTCTCCAAAACAAACTCCAGGCGGCTATATTCTATCATGCTCCCACCACCACCATGTATTTCCACTTGCTTTTCGGTTGTGAGTTAAGCCATTGCTATTCTCTCTCTGCATGAACAAAAAAATCCTTTTGCCATTTTTCCCTGCAGACTTCTAGACCTTTTCTCCATGTGTGTTTTCCTCTCACCCTGCACAGATCCTCTAGTTCACCTCGTAGGGCTGAGGGTGACAAGTTATTTCCAATCCAACTCAGAAATCACCTGCAGCAGTCGCATCTTTGATCATTTTCAACTGCAGAACCAAATTCTCTTTATTCCCCCTAATTCAGTCAAGAAATAGGTAATGGTTTTTCAAGTTTACCCTACGTCCTTAAGTGACATCCCGGGTCGGCCATGCCCGAGTCACAGTGAGCCTACCAAGACGCGCTTTTCTGATTGTCGCAGCAAATGTGTGCAGAGGCCTGCCTTCTCCAACGTGTCTGCCTGCCCCTGCTCCTCTCCCTCATAGGCTCCCGCTGCCCTGGCTCCTGTACACCATCATCCACAGATTCCAGCCCGTGGCCGTCAGCAGCAATGGCCTCTTCTGCGCCATTGTCCTCCTCTTCATCATGCTGCTCTTTGTCATCCTCTCCATTGCCCTTTGTAAGTGGCGGATGAACAAAATCCTGGGCTTCATCATGTTTGGCCTCTACTTTGTGTTCCTGGTGGTCAGCGTCCTCCTCGAGGACAGAGTTCTTGTGTGCCCAGTCTCCATCTAGCAGAAGAAGCCATGACTGGAACCAGCAGCCTCGGATGGTCCCTCCCCGCCGTGGTCTCCAGGCTCTGTGACCTGTCGAGAAGAGGCAGCTGGCGCACAGCCCCTGGTCCGTGGCGCGTCCCTCCTTGGCGGCCGTGAGGAGTTTGGGACTCATAAGGGACTGGCTCCCTTCGCGGGCTGCTCCATCCTTGCCTGCTGAACGTCTTCATGTAAGAGACGAAGAGAACTGCCCACGTGAGACTTCTGTCCACTCACCGCGGACAGGTACTCCTCGCTGGTCGGAGGTACGGTCATTGCAGCGATGCAAACAATGACAGAGGTTGCGTATGTACGTGCATATAAAATACACATTTTATAAATAGATGCTCATGAATACACCCTGCCTGTTCCTGTACTTCACCTCTCCTTCCATGCCTGTAGAATAATACATACCTGTATACAAACTTAAAGAAACATTATATATACGAGGGCTGTCCAGAAAGTATCCAGTCATGTAATATGAAAAATAGAGGCATTGATGGCTGAATTTCTTTCTGGACAGCCCTTATATAATATATTTATATATAGAACTACAAATACAAATGCATCTTTTCAGGGATAGCTCTAGTATATTTATAGTACCTATTTGAAGAGGGGCATCAACTTTCGGCCTGAGCTTTACCTCTTAATGTGCAAGAGATGAACAAAGGAAATCATCGTCGTTACCTTCAGCCTACCTTGGACTTACTGGGATCCTGCCTATGAAGGTGGATGTTTTAGGGAGACAGGCTGCAGGAGGGAGGGCTGGGTGCAGAGGATCTGTAGGGGACCTGAGTTGAGCCCTCCAAGACCCTCTCTGCCCACCCCCACTGCGGTACACTGACGAAACCCCACAGGGTTACTGAGAACAGACAGGGGTAAAACCCAACCTGGCTGGATACTGGTCTGGGGACAGAGGGAAGGTGACCAGGGTTGAGTTTTTTGGATTTTTTAATATATATATAATATTGCCCTAGCATGCAAGTAGAAACTATAACTGCCAACCCAATTAGCGCTCTTCTAGGACAGCGAGACTATATAAACTGATCCTATATGGCTCCAATGCATGTGCCATTAACATCAAAAAAGAGGAGGCAAGTTTAGCTGTGATTGTAATTTAAATGTATATTTTGATGCTAAGGGCTCACATGTAATCAAAATGCCACCCAGAGCCCAGATATGTAATCAATGCCCTCCAGTAGGGGGCGCTTACCGAGACTCGCCACCTAATGGGAATATAAGGGCATATAGTTCTGGAATGCATCTTTCAGGGTGGTCCCAAAGGGCTTCAGTGTCTGAAGACATCATTCTTCCTTAAATGGGACTAATTGGACTCTGATCAATACTGTTTGCATGGAGGCAGCTTAGTGGTGTCTGGAAAGGCATTTGCACCCTAGGAAGATCTCTGTCTAGTGGTATCAGGCCCAGGGTCGTGTTAAAGCCCACGCAACATCCGTTGTCTCTCCTGCCATCAGGACCCCATCTGGGACCCTTCCTCGCTGGAGATACTACTCAACAGCTGCTTTTCATTGGCTTCAAGCCAGTTACTCCAAGGTTTTGATTTCCTGATTTTGCTCAGCCTTCAATGGGATAGTTTCATTTCCTTCATGCAGCGACCCGGGTTCCGTTTGACACCTTGTAAGATTTCTCAGGTCTGTGCCAATAGAAAATAAAATCAAGCAGCAGGGAGGCAAAAACAAGCAAACTAAACTGATGAGAAAGTATGTCGTTTTTCATTTCCTCAAGTTATGCTTTTCCTAAAATCAATCGTAAAAGTGCTCGGTGCTCATCGAAGTGGGCACACACCGCATATGAGGATCCTCACCGTATGTGTCCCTGTCCCCGGTCTATCGTGTCACTGGTGCTGTTGTCAGCACACACCTGCTAACATAGGGAGACAGGATGCAGAACTCAGAGCCAAAGAAAGGGGGAGACCTGGCAGCCCCAGAGCAGCCTCAGCATCCCCCCACGACGTCTCAGCCCACCCCTCAGAGCACGGCGGTAAGAGCAGGGCCCACCACCTCTCTGCTCAAGTGGAGGCCCGCTGGGAAAACAGGACAGCAAGAGGCTGCCACCTGGAGCCTAGCGTGACAGTCAGTCTCCTCGGCTTTGCAGAGTCTGGTTTTCAGTGTGTGGGACAGCCCTGTGTCTCATGCATCAGGGGCAGGATTCTGTTCTGAGACGAGGATCTGTGCTAGTTCCTTAGAGTGCGAGAGAGTGCGTGAGAGAACGGTTAGTTAAAAACTCTGGCCGCTTTCCCCATCCATGATTGAAGGGGAGCAGAGTTGATTCATGCACGGATCCGTGTGCCTGATGGGTTTGTTATTTGAAAGGAGGTTTGAGAAGGTGACTTAGGCTCAATTCAACATAGACTGTAGAACCAGAAGGGGTGAGGGAGGTCCAGGGCAGCCCTGTTCCTATTTCCAGCACTGCCCGGTGCTCCCCTGCCTCCTCACCGCTCCCCATTAATTCCCAGCTCACAGCAAAGTCTCGCCCAAGCAGCCACAGAGCATTTGCCTGGCCTGGGAGCTCCCCCTATAGGGAGCGTGTGTCGCTAGTGAAACTCTGTATTTCAGAAGACAATATTTCAAAGCCCAGTGCCCACCTCAGTGATGTCCACGGAGGATGATGTGCACCGGCAGTGTCCCCTCATTGGCTGGTATTCCGGCACCTGCTCCCTGCCATGCCTTGTCCTTGCTTTCCCCTCATTATGTGTCCGTGAGGTTGGGCTAGACTAAGTCCAGAGAGAAACGTGTAGGATGCAACAGTAGATCTTTAAAAGCGTTAGAAACATTAACATCAGAAAGAACTTTCCACATCACAGATCCCTGAGGTCATCTCTCATACCTTTTCTGCATGACTGTGTATATACGTATATATATATCTTTATAGCAGATCAGTATGTATAAATACATATGCAATACCACTTACATCATCACCCTCTGAGCCAATCACATGGAGGACTCAAAAGCAAGGAGCGCCAAGCTTGCCACAGTGAAGGGAAAGGAGAGTCACGCACACCGACACCGCGCGGGAACGTTTCTTCCCCATCTCACAGGATTTGTCCTGTGCTTGCACAAACATACACGTTGGTACCCACCCCGTATGTTTTCCCACCTCAAGAATACAGATTTCCAGCCTTACAGAAATGGCCAGCCATGTCTCTAATGCAGATATAGAGGCAAGAACACACTACAGAATAGGACATGGGGGGAAAAGCAGACTGCAGATACTGTCTTCGCTTCCCTGGAGCCAGGTGTAAAATAGTACCAAAAATTCAAGAGCCAAGTTCCTCTGGCTCAATCTAAAATAAATGAGCCATGTCCACATGGTACCATTTACCGAGCAGGTCTTGCTTGTTGTCACCTCCGCTGTCGCCCTAGGCAGCCTCAGGACAGGAGAGCAACTTGGCTCAGACTGAAAATGCCCAAACAGTACCTTCCGAATCACCTCTGGGGATGCCCACGCTGAGCCCCACAGCCCCCGTGACCTGACTAGTTTCTGAAGAGCTGAAGCTGGAGGCTAGATGGTGCTTTTGCAGCCTCCTAGGCCGTGACAGACCAGGAACGCACGGGACCACAGGGGAGGGTTATTAATCAACTTGGAAGATGCAACAGAATATCCTAAAGCCTTTTCAGAAGATTCTAAAAAGGGGCCAGGACTATTTCATATTCGGGGGGAAGTGCTTCTTAAGGTTTCTAACAGGGGTCACCTGACAAGGGCCATGGTAATTTACTTTCTAGGGAAGACATGATTCAGGTGCTTCAGAGCCCTTTCAGCAAAGCGCAGCTGCCTCGCTGATGAGACAGCTGATAATATTCATGTCCATCCACTGCTGGGCAGGGAGCGTGTGAGCCAGCTCCCCACACCTGCTCACAGCTCCTCCCTGTCTCCTCTGTGATGGGGAGATAGGAGATGAGCTAGACAGGGAAGCCCCCCTCCCTGCCCCCCACAGAAAGCTAACCAAGGAAATGACACCAGGTAGAGCTGGAGAAGATGGGAGTTCTGCTAAAATGACTGGCTGGGAATGTCTGAAAGGGGTCTGTTAACTTATCTGAATCCCAGCATTTCAGAACACTTCAGCATGACTTCTTCCCTGCATCTCCCAGCACACACACACACACACACACACACACACACACACACACACATCCCTGGACAGATGGTTGCTCCAATAAGTAAGTGGCAATATTATAAGCAGCTCTGTTCCAGAAGAAATACAAGGAAAATGGCCTCAGGGTGCTTTCTGGAGAAATCTACTGTCTCCTGAGAGCTTGTTACCCAAGCCACTGCTCATTCAGGCTCAGCCAGATCTCCCACAATCACCAGGTTTAATATTGTTAAAAGACACATCCTCAACTCCTATCGTGCCCTCAGCAATATTGTCTTCAATTAGTTGGTAAGGTGTTGTCGTTAAGAGGAAGTTCAGGGGGGGAGGGGAGAAAACAAGGAAACAAGAGAAAGGAGGAATGAATTTACATTCACTGGGATTCCCAAGAAAGCTAGTGTCACAATGATACCGATCCCTACGCAGTTTAAAACAATTACAAATGTCAGGCTTTCTTATAGCCAACGACAAGAGCCTCTATGTAGAGTCCCAGATTTAAAAATCTTCCCTTCTCTAGAAAGCCTCAGGAACAACAGTGTGTCCCTGTCGATTTAACTTGCGCTCCCTGCCTTTATGTCTTTGTGTTTCTTCTTCAATCTCACAGCTTCCTATTCTTTCAAATGTATAGCAGACCAGTAAAGCAATAAAGGGCACACTCACGGCCAGCTAAACTCCCTCACTTTTCATTACACCATCACAATATCTGTTGTTCATTTCACTGGGAGCTTTGAAACTGCCCGGGTGGTGGCGTGGAGAATTGAGGCGTCTGCAGAAATCAGAGGCACGCTCCTGTTTGCTGTGGAAGTAACACGTGCTTTCCACCTGGGACCTGCCCACACACAAAGATGGCATGCACTGCCAGCGTTACATGCCTTCCTATGCACAAAGGAAGGCCTGGCTCAAAGCCACCTGAATTCCACGGTGGTCTTTAATCTGACTAGTGACTTTTCTTTAAAGAGCAAGAAAGCTACACAGGACAAACCAACCCACAAGTCAGCCAGACTTGTAGAGGCAAAAAATGACCCCGTACTCATAACTAGATAGATAATCATGTCCAAATGTGTGAGAGACTGCGTGCACCATCAAATGATCTAAAGCAAGGCACGTGCACTAAATGAGTGAGGGACAGATTGGAAAACCGTAAATAATTTTTTTAGAAACAGATAAAGACCTAAGTGTGAAAGAGGGTTACGGAATTGGCGTGAAGTTTGCTAAAAGTTTAATTCTGTTAAGAGAGTTTGCCCAACCTGTCACTCTAATCTAAAGGACAGTGCTTTTATGGGAGAGGAGTTCTAGCATAGATGTGTCTGGCGTAATCCAGTCCATCACCTGTTAACATGAACAGCCGTCAGTGCCAGAAAAGTCTCCATCCAGGTGAACCCAAGCCCCTCAAGTTGATGACTTAGCCTGTTGGGGGTTTTTTTTCTTTTTGGCAGAAAAGAACTGCATCTGGGAACTCTTCACTGTGTACCCCTGATGTAGTTGGGAGTCACTGCTATGGGACCCTTTAGCTATTTTTATCAAAATTATCTTTAGATTTTTATTTCTGCAGCATTTCCCCTAACCTTCTTGATAACAGCTCTTCTCCAGTAAGCCTTTTAAAATGCTCTATGTTGCTCTTAAATTATGGAACCTTAGGACTAATTACGACACCAGTATAAGGTCTAAGCACAGCTGAATGACAGCCTGGATCCTAACGCTTGGCTCCCTTTTTACACTCCCCCTGTTGCCCTTACCTGTTAGGAAGTCACCCCTCCTTGCTCATTCACATTGTTCTTGTGTTCCCTACGACTCCTGTATCTCTCTTCCAAGACAACTGGAGGAAGCCAGTGCATTTCTGAGTTTGCCCCGATGCATTTGATCAGGTGTCGTACCTATTGTACTATGAGCCACTCTCAGCTTCATGGAGTGTCAGTCTGTCTGTTTCTATTCCCATGTCCCATTTTCAAGTCCAGGTTGGACCCAGTGCTTCCTCTCCTTTAAGGTTCTCACCCCCAACCTCCTCAGCTTACTTGCACTTGGCCAGTTTAATTAGCATTTCTCCATTAATGCAAATATTCAAAAAACTGCTACATTTTTGCCCCCAGCAATTTTTATTTTGTGTGACTGACAACGTCTTGGGGGGAATCCGTCCAGATTGCAACTAAAATGTGAACAGAATTCACAAAAACAAAGGAGCAGAGTCGCAGAAATACCCTAAAAGCACCAAGAGGCATTTATCCTCCAGTGAAAAAGTATGAACACTGGGTGCAGCGTTACCATGAAGCCCTGGTGAGGTCAAGGTCATGAGCTTCATTTTCAGGTCGGAATCCCACACTCCTGAAGAACTCAGGCTGTGGGGAGATGCCACTGGAGATCATTCAGAAACTCTGGACCTGCACTGGCTTACCCAAAAGAACTTATATTTTCACTTTAAATAGAAAACAGGGGAAATATCTGGACCTCCTCTTGTTACCCGGTAGTGCTGTGCATTTACTTCTCCATGTGGCAGGTTGGACAGGAATCGTGCGGCGGTTGGATAGGAATTGTAAGCTGGTTGACTGGTGTCCCGGGCCTGGAAAATGGACCACAGTAACCAAAAAGAAAGGAATTTGCTCCTGCATTCTCATCCATCCGTTCGCATATTCCTTTACAATGGATCCGTAAGGAACGGAGACCTTGGGACCAAAAGTTTTCTAAAACACTCAACTAACCAAAAGAGAATATTTTTAAAATCGTGTCACACATACAAAAAAAGAATGAAGTCTGAATCCATGAATAAAATTATTTTGAGGATGAAATTACATGCATAAATTAAGAGTCAATAATTCCTTACCATCTAATTAAATGAATCTTTAATTCTCATCAGGATAAAACTGAAGGACAATGGATGAGGCCTTTTGGGTTTTTTAATTTTTTAATATTGCACTTTATAGTACTTCATAAGAGACAATTGTCTTAATTAAAGCCATAAAATACCAATAATACATATATTCAGGGCTTCTGAATATAGTCAGTTAATAAGCAGTTCATGAGTCATTCCTATTTTGTATTGTTTGTTGTAAATTGGAGTTTATCTGTTCTATTTTTTATTGCTCACAATTGTTGTCCTAGACGATCCTAATCTACTACTAAAGATGTGTACATTAACGAAACTCTGAAAATCAAAGAAATGATTTATTTCACAAAAGCAGTCTTTGTTTTCAAAATAGCTTGTTATACAGATCCTTTAAATAGCCATTTCTGATACTATATTGAAAATACTTCCTTTTTTAAAATTATAGATTTACTACTTTTCAGGAATCCATATGTTATGTATAGCAAGGTTCACCCACATAGAGAGTGAAATGGAAAATTAGCAAGTATATACCTGGGAAATTTAAGGTTTGTTTGAGTGTTTATATAAACATTGAATGGGTCTAAGAAGTTCCCTTATAAAAATGGCAAAGAGAAATATACAATTTATCTATTATTTCTTATGCCTAAATTATAAAACTCCCATGGATGGACATATAAAACAGCAGACTTCGTGATGCGTTGGGGGTTTTTTCCCTTTCTGCTCAAATACACCGTTTGTGACCTAGTATGGTAAATTTACTCACATCTATACACAGGCATCCCCACAACTAAAAACTCTGATGTTTCACTGCATCACAGCTGTTTAAATAATTCTAGTAAAAGCTAAAAGAATAACTAACGGCCACTTAAGAGCCTAGAAATATCCACCATGACAGAGCCCCTAAATTAACTGATACAGAATCAACACATACATTAAATGGGACAACCCAGTAAAACTTTATGCTTACATGGCCATTTGCCCTAAAGAGTGTCTGAACCCAGAGCCAGTGATGTTCCTATTAGAGCTATTTTGTGGTCTGACGAGTTTCTCCAAAAGGCAAAGACCATCCATCCAGAAGAAGGAGCCTCTGTTGGCATAGCACCCTGTTGAACCCTGCATGCCAGCCTGCATTTGGGCCCTGCAGCTAGAGTGGATGCTTCTAGCTCGAGTTTGAAAAAACTCCAGAAGCAACAGTTTCCATCTCCAAACAATCTGCAATCTCAAAGAATCATCAGAAATGAGAAAGCCAAACTCCCTTCCTGTTTGCATGAAGTTGCCACTGGCACGAAAAGAAAGATCACTTACACTTTTGTTCCTTGCATACTGTTAAAACAGAAACCATGTCAACATTTAACCTAGCAAAGGCATTTGCCCTTAGAACACATAAACTGTTTTGGGGACAGATTCTGACATTAAAAATATCAGAATGCCATTTTTGTAAAGGATCTTTTTTAGGGATAGATGTCGTCTTATGCTTCCTTTGTTTGCCTAGATTTTCAAGAAGCATTTAGCCTCAGTTGATGCACTTCAAAATTACTTCTGTCATTCTATGTGTGTTTCGTTTATTATGAGCAATTTTCACTGGATGACGAGCTGTATGGAAATTTCGCGTCAGTTTATTCTCTGTGAATATGTCTGTACATAGACTGAAGCTATATTTATTTGTACATAGACTGTTTGGAATAACCTGTTTCTGTCACACGGACTTCACTCTGATAAAGGGCGTTTCTTCACTGGATTCTTGTTACACTTTCCACACCTTTGTGCTTCTATAATACTACTGGTAATCAACTCACAGAATATCACTTCATGTAACTAAGTCTCCTCCGTGTGAAAAATAATACTAATAAAATTGACTCAAAGAACAGTGTTGTTTTGTTTTTGGAATAATCCATACTTGCGGCTCATGAGGACTATCGGACCTTAAGAAATTGACACAGTCATGGAAGCTTCCCTGCTCAGATTCGAAGGAACAAAAGGACAAGCAGGAGTGACTGTTAATTATAACAACCACTTACTGTGCACTTACGCAGGTCAATGCAGCTCTTAAATGTCTGAGGGACCTTGTGCCCTGAAAGAACTAGTCTAACAATTGGAATTTAATTAATTCAACATGTTGACATTGTAAATTCAAAAGCCTAGTATTCCCCAAAGCCTTTAAGTTCATTTTAGCAGTTATAAATCTGATACTTTTATATAAAAATAAGAATTTATAACCACTTTCTTTTTGGATATACTCAATTAACTGATAAGTTTAAAAGAGTAAGTTCTAAATAATTAACCCAATTTATAACTTAAATTCCCCCAGGCACTTTTAAATTTTTACACATTTAACGTGCCTAATTCTCTCAAACACTCCAAAAGCCTAACAAATCAAAAAATAATAGTAATAATAAAATCTTCCTATGCACTTAAGCAATTCCTATTAATCTGTCAAACTTAAGTAAAATAAAGTAAACCAGGTTATCTTAACCAGTTAAATACCTTTTACAAACTTAAAAAATGTCTACTATACCTTTAAAATTAATATCATGAGTTTAATATAAATTACATATTTCAAATTGTAATCAAGTTATCTAATATGCCAGATTTATTTTAAACACCTTAAAATACAATTAGTACATTCAAAATATTCCAGTGATTAAAAAACTTATTTCTAAACCACACCAAAGTATTAATACTATGAATTTGATTTACTTCATTATCTCTGTATTTCTATAGATTTTCCAAGCTTTGCAAAGTCACTCAGCTAATGAGCAGATCTACTATCTCTGGCAAGGTAAGATGACTGAGCCTGAGTCACAATTTCATTCTTCATCATTTAGAGAATCAATCCCAGCACGTGACACAGGGTCCCTACAAACTGCCAAGATGATTATACTAGAGCCAAAGGAATCATGCAGCACTCAGGCTGTCAGTCAAACATGTCTCGTGTCCAGAGGCTCCCTTCCTCACTCAGCCCATGCCTTTCAGCTGCAGTTTTTGTAATCCAATGGGCATCGCTTCCATTACTTTTTTTTATTATTATTATTGAAATCTCTTTCAAAATTTTGTCTCTTCGTTTGAGTAGGTGAATTCTTTAGCCCCACCTGTTACAGCCAGTTGTTCTATACCACTGGGTTATAGTCAACTAATCTTTCCATTGTTTGATTGGATTCTTCATTCTGTTCATAATTTTCTTGGCTGTTCTGACCACAAGACATTTTATTAACAATTATGGGTCTACACTAATGCTAAATGCTTTGCATGCATCATTAAATTTGATCTTCAAAAAGACTCATTGGCTTGGGTACCATTATTAGATAGAAATATGAGGCCCAAAGTGGTTAAGTAGCATGCCCAAGGCCACAAGGTAGGTGTCAAATTTAAGTTGAACCTGAGTCCTTCTGTCACCCAAATTTGAGGACACACAGCCAAGTTTAATAAAAATTTGAAATCCATACTTCACCATCTCTCCTGCTTCCAAAATGAATCCCACTTATCAGGGAACTGGATTTATGAGCTACTTTACATTCAGGGAAAAGGTACAAGACATTTTTATGCTATATCCAACCCAATGATAGTTAAAAACTCTGGGGTTTGCCTCTAATGTTATTTTCAATGTTTGCAAACGTTGACATATTCATCAGCATGCTATTAATGCTGGTATCAGGCCATATTCGTTAGGTTAATTAAAATCTTTGATCTATAGAGAACAATATTTTTTTCCTTTTTATTTTATTAAAATTTTCATGGAAACATTGTTTCCTGTGTAAATTTTAAAATAGAAACTCAATTCATCAACTAAGTTTTGTTTTTGTATTCATATCAGAAGTTTACCAACCACAGTTGCTATTGGGAATAGCTATTGGGAATCGTCTCCATTATTTCGAGTGAGCCCAGCTTTTATTGGTACAATTTTACAGACCTGAATTTCACTAAGAAATTTCCATCAAGTTTTCATCCACAACTCAGTATTAACAGATTTCACTCTTTGGAGAATACATTGCTAAAGAAAAAGCCATAGTATACCCTGGAAGTGCTGTATTTTTCTAGAATGGTTTCATCTTTTGGGGAGACTGGTTTTTAAGCTTGGCCACAGGGAAGATTTGTGGCAATGAAAATTCCTGATCTTTTACAGCACAGCAGTCCTGCTTGGGGGTTTGTTTTGTTTTGTTTTTACTACTCCCAATCTTTTACAAAGCCATTTTCTAAACTTATTTCTGAGAGTAGTCTCAGCTTAAAGATATGTATTACTAAAATCATGGAAACTCTATATTAACAATAACCAAAAAAAGAAAACTCTATTGTGCTATGCATTTGATTGACATAAAATGTTAAACGAAAATACTTCACATGAGTAATTTCTATTAAATTTTATCATGGTATAAGTAAAACTAAAACTACAAAAGAAAAAAAAATTCTACTTGAAAAGAAAAAAACATTCCCTAGTTGTCACAAATACCAAGATACTGGATCCAAAATCATTTGACCATTTCTGAATACACAAAAGTCTTGATATAAAGTGTGGTATTATCAGAATCTAGAACTGTTGAAAGACTGGCTTTGAGCACCTCTGCAAGTTACTCAATGTCTCTGTGTCAGCAGTCCCTTGTCTGTGAGATAATACCGCTGTATTACTACCCCACCATGAGTTGTTGGAAACAAGTGATTTATAACTCCATAAAGTGCCTGGTTTGTAGTAGGCTTTTACTCTATACTAGTTCCCTCCTCCCCACCTTATGTGACCTTAAACAAGTTATATAAGTTCTCAAAGACTGAAAAGTTCTCTTAAATGAGTCCTTTACGGGGATATTCTAACACTTCCTAAACTTAAAGATTATAGGAATCCTTATTGTTGGTCTCAGTCATCTAATACTACAAACATGAGGAAACCACACATGGGCCTGACATGCCATTGACCTTGGAGCCCACCTACCCTCATCCAGCAAGGGGCCAGGTAACCTGGGGATCTAAAAGCCTAGCCTATTTAGTAACAATATACCAGCAAGGACGCCATTTCAGTCTAGGTATCAAGCTCATCTAGAATGTAACAAAGTCTGGGGTATACCAATGCCCCCAGGATTCCCCTATCTTTAGGAGGGCTTTGGTGATTTATATCTATGAATAATTTTACTGAAATATTAACACTAAACTTCTGCTTCACCAATCTTGCCTCTAGGGCCAGCTCACACATGAAACACATTTGTATATTCCTCCAGGGACAGACTCAAGGCATTGTAAACCCAGAACAGGCAAACAGTTGGTGAGTTATGCCACTATTGTTGCTCCCTCACACGTGGCAGACATCAACAATCAATCGCAGCACCATTCTTCTGCACCTTTTCAGCCCAGCATTCCAGGCAGCCACCGATCAGTCTCATTAGGATGCAAGAGAAATCCTAATGGCCACGTTCTGGCTTAACCTATAAATGAGGAATAAATAGGCAGTGCTGCTTTCCTGAGGCCACACTATTAAGCAATACAACTAGATATTAGGGTCCGGTTTCTATTTTGTGTTTAGTCTTTTGCTGCAATAGCCAAAATGCATCTGAGGTGTTTCACATGGTGCCACGCATGTTTTGCATAACCAGCCAGGATGCACGAGGTCACAGCGTTGAGGGTTTATCTCCAGAAAACTGATAAGAAGCCTTCACATTTAAAAGGCTAATTTAGGTCATTAGTTACATTATACCCAGACAGCGAATAATAATAGCAGCATCTAATCAAGCGAGGATTGTGTAGAAAGAAAAGAAAGGTCTTTGCTGCTAGAATTTAATCATGAAATGTCCAGTAAATAATAGCAATCACCTCAGGGATGGAAATTAAAAATAGAGTTGTGCCCAAATTTTGTCACAAACTGTTGGAAGGTACACAGATAGCTCTGCTGCCAGCAGCTAATGACCCATGTCCTTGACATAGAATCAGGTCAGGGAAGGTTGTAAACATTTCCGTTTTTTTGTCTCCTCAGGAGTTCCCTCCTGTACACTCAATCCCAGTAGCAGTTCCACTGGACTTCAGGGGGAAAGAAAAAAAAATTTTTTTCCACAAGGAAAGTAAGGCTATTCGTTGTCAGTGGCCTGATTCAGGAATGGCCTTGGGAAGAGCCTGGGGAGATAGGAAGAGAGACCCTGTCCCCAGTGTCCTCAAATTCCCAATCCATCCCGGACTGTTGCCTAGAATTTTATCTTGGTGCTTTATCGCTCTGGCTCTGCGATTCTCAACCAAGAGGCTGCACCCTAAGGGCATGTCAGAGAGCCATGGGCTCTCTGTTGCTCTCCCCTGGGACAGCATACTCCGGGCGTGAAAGCCAGCCCCCCCTCCCGCTGCCCCACCAACCTCCTGGGAGTGTGCTGTCCCAGGGGACAGCAACAGAGAGCCCACGAATAAGGGCGCGCTCCGTAACAGGCAGCAAAGGCCGAGAACCCCATTAACCCGAGGCCCTGATCCCTAGGAAAACTCTAACCAGCTCTCGGAGGAGTCCATGCCTTCTAGTTTCTCCAAAGGACCAGGAAGAGTGCTTTGTACTTACTGGACAAGAGGTGTTGGGGGCTCTCACTGTGCCAGATACAGACGTCAGCAGGGGGTTGGGGGAGGCCGAGGAAAGTAGGTTCAGCCTCTGTCCTCAAAGACCTCATGGTCTGCCGCAGAAGACAGATATGTGATGAGTGCAGGACTTGTACTAAAAGAAGCAGCCAGGCGGCCTGGGTTTGAGTCCCAGCTCTGCCACCCACAAGTTGGGTGACCTAAACCTCTCTGTGCGCCACTTTCCCCATGCATAACCTCGGGAGGGTTGTTTTATGTGGGTTCAATCAGTTCATATCGACCTGGGACACCCCAAGCTCAGTGCCCGTCTTGCAGTAAGCAATAGACCCCTGTCGGATAAATAAATGGGGTAAATAGGTGTCTCCATGCCATGGGCCCAGAGCAGGGCCTGATTACCTCCACCTGAGGGGTCATGGAAAGCTTTGCAGAAAAGAGGGCTCCTGAACTTGGGGTGAGGGATGCAAACAATGCCACCTTTGTGGGGAACAGTGTTCAGTGTGGAGGGATACACGCTGAAAAGGTGGGCGGTACCGGACGGTGGAGGGCCTTGTCCCACTCCCAAGAAGTCTGGACTCTCTCCTGCCCCTGAAGGTGCTCCACTGGCACGTGACACGGTCACACGGGGGCTGAAGAACGCCCTTCGCACACACCGAAAAGAAAGAAAGTCTTAGATTTGTTTCCAAATGATGAGCGGAGGGGTCAGAAGAAATCGGGTTGGCTCGGAGTTGGTAGGTGACAGGTACACAGGCACCTCTGGCTTCACAGGTGTTGCTAGTTCTGCACAAACTGAAGCCAGGACCCTCCACCAGCACGAAGCAGACTCATTGTGGTGGTCGGGACCTGAAACTCCGAGCTGTGCCCGTACTGGGGGCTTCGTCACACTATTCCGTGTCTCTACTACTCCCATGTTCATTAGAAGCAATTACCTTGAAAGGGTGGTTGGGAGAACGCCCTTAGGCCCTGTCACCCTTTGCTGGTATAGTCGTGTGCTCAGCTGTGGGAAAGAAGGACAGTTTGGACAGGAATGAAGAGGAAGGGGGATGCCTGAGGGGGTGGGGGCCAGGAAGGTAAAATTGAGGAGGGAAAAGGGGGTGAACAGAAAGGTGGGGCTGCCCAAGACTCCCTCCCAAGACTTCCTTGAGCCCGTTTTAACATCCTGGATGATGAGTTTTTTCTGCCATGATCTGTTCTGTCTGAGATCCTGGATCCAAATGTGTCACATCTTGTGTCACAACCTCCAGGACAAAGAGTTCACTTCAGGACCTTGAATCATGAACAGGATAGGGTCACAGAATGGGGGTACCCAACTGCATTGACTCTGGGACACCTGCAGAGTGACCCCACCCTCCCCCAGAGTTCAAAGAGAAGTGAGGCCTCTGAGAGCTCCAGGAGCCGGGGCACATCGTCAGGAGTCACTGAGGATCGGTGCTGCCTGTGTCACAGACTGAGGGGCGTGTATGAGTGAGAGAGAGACCAGGACAGAGCGCACGTGCACAGGAAAGCAAGTATGAGGGGCACACCCTCCTCAGGACAATGGTGACTTCTAGAACTGTGCAGACCAAGCCACATCGTGTCTCTCAAAAGAAGGGAAAGGACTCTTATTCCAAGGCAGCATTCAGTCCAAAGGCTCCAAACTCCTCTACCAGAGCTAAAGCCGGAGATTCTGAACTCTCTACCGGGGGTTAGAGCTGGAGACCCTGACCGCTCCGGAGCGGTTCGGTTCGGTGGGAATCCTTCCCACACCCTCTTCCTGTTTCTGCAGGAGGCGTGCGGACCTGGTTCGTGAACTGCCTGCTCTGAGCTGTCTAACCTTCCCACCTCAAGGTCTTTATTCCCCTTTTGCCTGCTGGAGTTGGGGGCAGGGACGGATGATACCCTTCCTGTCAGCTGCTTTGACATCTGCCATCGTTTGGCAGGGACGAATCTAAAAGAGTGACTCAGATGCTTTCTGGGAAGCAGCATTTGGGGGACAAGCAAGCAAGAGAAGAAACGTGGGCTCCAAGCCCACAAGGCGGGGCCGCAGGCGCAGGCGCGCCAGCCGGTTGCCCGCCGCTGCAGTCGCTGAGCCCAGGCTGTGGGGAGAGGGGCGCTGCCTCCATGCACCCCAAAAGGAGTAGGTGGGGCTGCAGGCCCACTCCCCTGCAGAAATAGGAAGAGAACGCAGGAAGGGGTCCCACTGAACCCCTGTCAGAGTAGTTGAGAACTTCTGACTTCAATCCCTCTCTGCTCCCTGTCAGACCTCAATCCTCAGGCCAAGCTCCCACTAATGCAGGTGAGCTAGGGGTAAAGGGAGGTGATCGGTGTTGGCTACAGGAGCAAGAGACAGGAAGACGACGCCAGGGGTGGGGGGCATTTATGCCAGGCGCTCTCGGAAGGCCCCTCCTTGTTATTCGCACAACGACCCTGTCTGCAGGGACTATTACCCACCCACCCCACCCCCCGCCCCATCAGATGCCGAAACTGGGCCCTTCGGGAGGTCCAATGACCTCCCTAAAGTCATTCAAGTACCAAGGAGAAATGAAATGTAAACCCAGGTGCATAAAACTCCGCAAACCATGTTCTCTACTGTCTAAAAGAACTTTCTGGGCTAACGGAGGTGTCCTTTCTCGGTAGCCACTAGCCGCTGGCTCTAAGCACTTGACATGTGGCTGGCATGACTGAGGGAGTAAATCTGTGTGTTACTTATTAATTTCAATTTTTAAAGCCACACGTGGTTAGTGGCTGATCAGTTGCATGGCAGGGATCATGCAGTTTTGTCTAAAAATGCCCTAAGAGTGGAAAGCTTTGCCCAAAATAATCCTCAGGGGGAAAACACACACACACACACACACACACACACACACACACACACACACACGCATGCATTGGTACAACGAGCGATTAATCGTTTACTCATTAATCTTTCCCTAATGGAAATAGTGACAGATTCTTAACAGTGTGTGTGTTTAGGAAATACAATTAATCCACAGACCGAGTTATTCAGATACGAAGAGGCCTGCCTTCTCCCAGTGTTGGCAGCCAGCAGTGGGCAGGATGGCAGCTGTGAGATGCCCTGTGGCCCCACCTCATGGACTCCATGAGGACAATAAAGGCAAATGGGACCATTTCAACAGCTGATCTTTTCTACACTTGACAGACTTTGGAGACACCCTGTCTTGTCCCTTCTAAAAACTGTTCTTCTAAATGTTAGGGGACATAGTCAAATGGGCATAGCATGGAGTTTGACCCATAGCAATGACGTTAGCAGGGATCTCCGTGATGCAGACAGTGCTGGGCAAAGCAGTCTTCCTAGATACCAGTCTAGAGTAGCCAGCCTTGTGCAGAGAAGACAATAGAGGCTGTATTATCCGGTTGGCACCTGTCACTTGGCCATTCAGTGCCCACTTTGATGGGAATTCCAGCTCAAGGGGCTGTATAATAGGTCCAGAACAGGTGAAAGACCCCCAGTTAAGGGTAAGTTGAGTAAGACTTTGTCTTCTCTTATCAGCAAAGAAGAGGACTGTATAATTCTACTCCAGACCTTATTTGCCATTTGAGCTAAGATTCTGGGCTCTTTGAATAGAATAAGCAAATCAACAGCAGCTGAGGTGGAGAAAAGCCTCATCAGTTACTCTGCAAAACCCTGAGCCACCGAGAATTTTAAATTATAGTGAATGAAGCAGACAGCGAACATGGGAACAGAGGGGCTGAGACAGGCCTCACAGCGAGCAGCCGGGAGGGTTGAAAGAAATTCCGAGAGTTGGATATTAGAGCCCACGCAGTGCAGGGCAACCGAAAAAAGATGAAAGAATTCATAGCACAGGAGGAAGAAAACTCAAAGGCCGCACAAAACAGGAAGGGGGTTTTCGTTCCAGAGCAATGTGGGTCACAAAGCCAGTCCACGCTCAGCCCCGTGACTTTGCGTGCACTGAGCTACCTTTGAAGACGGGGCCTGTTATGTGCTTAATGGACATGTGTCAAGGAGTCCCTCAAGCTGGAAGTTATTGTGCTATATAGTGAGTTTTCTAAGCTGGTGCATCTCAAACTCTCATTTGCATATGAATCATCTGTATGATCTGTGAACATATGTTAAAGCTGGAATCGCTATTTCGGAAGGTCTGGAACGAGGCCTGAGATTCTACATCTCTAACCAGTTCCCAAGGAAGCCAACATGCTGGTCCTTGGACCACACTTGGAGTAACAAGCCTTCATTTTCTCTATGGGTCATAAGCTAGCGCAGTCTGTTGAGAATCACATCAGGAAAGTCAAGGACATCAGGGGGTCTGCCACAGTGGGGTCACTCTGTTCTGTGGCTGCAACGTGAACCCGCAGCTCCAGCTGGTTATCTCGGGTGTTTGTTACACACATACAACTGGAATAGATACAATGGGAAGGGCCCCTCATGCCCTCCTGGAATGTGACGTGTTATTCCTAGGCTGCTGCAGGAGAACCCAGCCCCAAGTGACAGCCACTTGAAAGCAAAAAACTCATATTGCCTTCACGATGCAATTCAAGTTTAGGACAATCTGGCTCCCCACCCCCACCCGCTTCCTGCCCTACTCCCTGCCAGTGCCCACAAACTGCTAAGTGCCAGCTGCTCCCCATGCTTTGTGATCGTGCCAGGCCCTCCTGCCTCCATGCCCTTCCACACCCTTCCCACACTCCTGCCTTTACTTTCAAGTGAAGAGAAGGAATTTCTCACAGAGCCTAGCAGGTAGTAAATGCTCAGTCATTGTCCGATGGATGAGTGCAAGAAGGCTTGAGTCTGGGTCCGACTAAGCCCTCCGTTTCAGCAGTCTATTAGGGAATTCTCTCTCCATTTTAAATTATAGTAATAAAAGCAGCTACCATTCATGGAGTGCTTATAACTAGTACAATCTCACTGGCTCTGAAATATGGCTGTGCACTGGATTTACCTAGGAAGATTTTTTTTTAAATATTGACAGATGGCTCCCACAACCAGGAATTCTGATGTCATGGATCTGGGACTTTTGAACGTCTTCCAGCAATTCTAATGCACACCCAAATTTGAGACCCGTGACCCTATCTCTTTTAAATGTCACAACAGTTCCACGAAATAGACTTTGTCATTACCCCTATTGTGCAAAATTGTTGTGCAAATATCCCTGTTGGGACATTGGGTGACCCGTGTGTTCGTGAAAGACAGAGATTGAGGAGCCGTGTATGAGTCAAGGTGGAGTTTATTGGCTGTCGGGCTTGCAGAAAGTCTTAGGGTGAGGCTTATGCAGGTTTAACACAGAGGAAGAGGGACTGGGCTGCTCTGCCTCCCCAGAGCTAGAGGCACAAGAGCAGGGAGGCGACCCTCCATGCCTGGAACAGGAAAATGAGAGAAGAGGAAGACGGTGACAATTTGGCTGGGGGAGGTGCGACAGAGAACGCTCACAAGCTCCTCATTCTCCTGCCAGGACAAGCGGCTGGCTGCTCTTCTAATAATTCTTCGTCCTCTCCAGAAGGACAAGACACGCTCTACATGGAGAAGCTTCTGTGAGCAGCTGCAGTGGCTCGTCTCAGAGGCGGGGAGTGGGGTGGGGGAATGGGAAAGCCAAAATTTTCATGATTTTTTTTCCCTTAACTTGGTTGAGCTAATAGAAGGAAAAGACATGTATCATGCACTATTGTATTATGAAATCGAGTAGTAACTGGGTCTCTCTGCAGATGGGGACAGCATTCAGCAGTACGTCCAATCACCACTGTGGATGTGGCCAGCAAGGCGACAACAAGGGGTAGGACTGGGGAAGTTCCTGCAATTCCAGTGTTGCCTAAGCTCTAACTCTCCCCAACAGTTTTCCTTCCAAATCACTCCAGCATTCATCAGGCCTCCTTGGGTTTTAAGTAACAGAATCCAGCTTACTGCAGAGTCAGTACATTTATTTAAAATGGCACAGGTGTCTCACCTCACAGGACCCCAAAAGTCATTACTGACGTGGCCGTTAACAGTATAGTTCCCCTGCTCCAGAATCACCTGCAAGAACTTGAAAACTTCCAATTGCCCTGACCAATTAAGTCGGAACCTCCACAGGTGGAGACAGAGTGTCACCATATTCCTTGGAAAGGCTCCCCTAAGAGGCAGCGAGGCTGAGAACTACGGGGCTGGAGTAAGAACAGAAGCTGGGTTTTACCGAGGCCTTGCTGTGTTGAGCCTCAGTCCGGGGAGGAATGCGGTTACATTGCACAACTCGGTGAGATGGATACAGCTCTCTCTGCTTCACAGATGTGAAAGCCAAGGTGTTTGGAGGCTTCAGGAGTCCAAGAAGGCTGCACGAGACTTGCTGTGGGTCTCAAAGGATGTGAGTCCTGCAGAATGGCTGGGAAAGCATTCGAGGACAGTCACACAGCATGGCAGGGTCCAGTGTGCCAGTGGGAGGTAACATTTGGTGCCACCGGAGCAGGAGAGGAACAGACTCTGAGGACACTCACGCTATCTGCAGCGATGACTTTACCCTGCGGAGACACAGCCTGCACATGCGCCCCTGTGTGGCTACCCTGTGGCAAGTGAGAAATGGGAGTGTGGAAGTAGTGCTATTTTTTTTTCATGTATTTACTTTTTAAGGTTTTCATTAAAAATAGAGCTAACATACAACACTTTATCAGTTTCAGGGGCACACCACAGGTATGCAACATGTAGATACCCAAAGAAGTGATCACCATCCCACCTCCGGGTCCACAGCGTCTGGGCTCCTGTGCAGGGGCCACACCACTAGGTAGGATTCGCCCCAGTGGGCTCTGGTGACTGTTGAGACCACCCTCTGTGTGTGCCACCTGTGGGGTTAATTGGGTGGTGCTCTGCAAGGTCTGAAGCCAACTTCCTAGTATGTTGGTGCTGGGGCCTCTTGGGAGGGGCTTTGGTGCAGGCCCAGGTCACTCATTATCTGTGACCAGCTGGTGACAACCTGGTAGGGGCTACAAAGTTACCCACGGTTGTGTGCTGCCTGGCTAAACTCGGAGTCGTGTGGAAGGGGCCACGCCATGGACCGAGGGTGGACCAGTACCAGTAATGGGCCTGGGGAAGCTCCGGAAAAGGCCAGGGAACTCCGGGGGCTGCTGCCACCTGCTGGCTGCCCTAAGATTCAGCCGCCGGTAAAGCCTCCAGCTGTAAGGCGTTGGGGTGGCAAGGTCTCAGCGAGGCAGAAGGGTGGAGCAAATGGAGCTCGCCAGACCAATCAGATTCGGTTTGTCCGCGTGAGGGGAGGGGCCTAACACAGGAAAGATAACGCTGCCTGCACCTGAGGAGACCCCCCCACGCAGGGAAAATGGCAGCCGTCCTCCGGCCCTCACCCGGAAGCCACACACTTCAGTCTGACCCCGGTATGCCTCTGACAGCCCCGAGTCACCGTCTGGCCACCAGCGCCCCAGGTGAGTGACTGCGAGCCAGGGAGTCTGTGTGCGGGTTCTTTAAGAGGACGCCCGGGTTTCCCGCGGCTTTCCATCCCACCTGGGCGGTGGGAGTCCCCACTGGTTCTCACAGCCGGATGTCGTGGGGGTTCCTCTTCTGGGCTGGGGAGCCTGGCGTGGGGCTGGGGTCCCTCGCGCCTCTGAGGGGAACTTCTGTGGCCGAGATAGTCCCCCTGAATCTCAGCGGCGGCCCAGAAGCTTGGGGCCAGCCCGGTTTGCGTCTCCTCGCGTCCTACCAGCTCCTTGTGGCTTCGTCTTTATATTCTTAGTTACCGAACTTCTGCTCAGCTCAACCTCAGGTGGTTCTCCAGGCTGGTGGTTCTATCATTTAATAGTGGTCATTTTTATGTGTTCGTGGAAGGAATCGGGCACAGTGTTTACCTACTCGGCCATCTTGGATCTCTAAATAGTGCTGGTTTTTACTTTGTTTATATGTATTTACATGTTTCCACTTATTTTTTAAAATTTCTTTTTATTACTAGTTTCAGGTGTACAAAAGAAATAATGATTAGATATTTATACACCTCACAAAGTGATACGAGCTATTGCAATACCAATGACTATTTCCTATGCTGTACTCTATATCCCATGACTATATATATTTTAATTATAGTTGACAATATTATTTTATATTATTTTCAGGTGTACAGACAAGTGGGTAGGCATTTATATAATTTATGAAATGCTCCCCCAGTAAGTCTAGTGCCCATCTGATACCATACATAGTTTTTACATGATTATTTTCCTCATACTGTGGTTCACACCCCCGTTACTGTTTTGTGACTACTAATCCGTACTTCCTAATTTCTTCACCTTTTTCACCCATCCCCCCAAACCCCCTTTCATCTAACAACTATGGGTTTGGTCTCTATGAGTCTATTTCTATTTTGGTTCTCCACTTATTCTAAAGCTTCCACATATAAGTGAGATCATATGGTATTTTTCTTTCTCAAAACAGTCTGACTTATTTCACTTAGTATAATTTCTAGGTCCATCCATGTTGTTGCAAATGGTAATGTTTCGTTCTTTTTAATGACAAAGTAATACTCCATTGTATATATGTACCACAATTTCTTTATCCAGTTGTCTATTGATGACATTTTGGTTGTTTCCTTATCTTGGCTACTGCAGATAGTGCTTCAATAAGCATAGGGGTGCATATATTTTTTTCAAATTCGTGTTTTGGATTTGTTTGGATAAATACCCAGGAGTAGAATTGCTAGATCATAAGGTAGTTCCATTTTTAATATTTTGAAGAACCTCCATACTGTTTTTCATGTGGCTGCACCAGTTTGCAAACCCACCAACAGTGCACAAAAGTTCCCTTTTCTCCACATCTTTGCCAACACTTACTTGTTTGTTGATTTATTGATGACAGCCATTCTGACAGGAGCGAAGTGGTAATTCATTGTGGTTTTAATTTTCATTTCTGATAATTAGTGACATTGAGCATCTTTTCATATGTCTGTTGGCCATCTATATATCTTCTTTGTAGAAATGTCTATTTAGTTCCTCTTCCCATTTTTTAATTGGATTGTTTAGGGGGATTTTTTTGGTGTTGAGTTATATGAGTTCTTAAATAAAATTTGGATATTAATCCCTTATCTAAGTAGTGCTATTTTTAATCAAAGCTGCAATAGAAGAATTTAGATTGGTAAAACACCATCAATAAGACCAGAGTTTGGCTCAGATGGCAAAGCTGACACCTTCTCCCTAGAGAATAACTCTGGGAAACTTTAAAAGCCAGCAAGGGCTAAAGGACTTTGAGTGTTGTAAACTATTGACAGCAATTCAAAGCCCCTCTCATGACTTTCAAACCTGACCACTAGCTCTGTCAACTGAAAAGGTCAGAAACAATACCAAAACACTAGCTTGAGAACCTAAATTAGGTCTTGAAATAGAATATCTCACTAAAATTAAAAGTGAGCAAGCAGGGGTTCTTCAAGTAACAGCTGAGTCCTGGTCTGGGTAGACAATGTACACGATGACCCTGGAACATGTTGTCTTACTGGATAACAAGGAAACTACCAATTACTAGGGTCCTTTCAGAAAAACTTGGGACCTGTCTTAAAGAAACTTTAACTGGCAAAGATGGAACGGTTTGAGTCTGTGATAATAATTGCAATGGCTTGAAATCAATCAAATATATTTAAATTCATGAGTTCATAATTATAGACATCCAGTCCTTTTTGTAGGATGATAGGGAACCAGTTTTTTTTAATCTTGAAAAACAGTAAGTAAAGGAAGAAAATCAGATGGATCCTGCTTTTCCTATATGACCTTTATCACAGGTTAACCAATAGAAGATGAGGGAAATTTTCTCTTTATAAAACTACTCCAACTATTAAATGAAAAAGGAATGATAGAATTAGAGCATCGCCATTTTTGCAAATTACCGGATAGAAGCATTAAGCATCAATGGCTGCTAACATCCTTACATCATAAAAAGAGACTACTTTTTCCAAAGGAATCAAACCTGAGTCCAAGCCACTCTCTAGGTCCAGCTACCAATTTGCAGGAGCTTGGTGAATTATTCATGAATATGCAAATCCAGGCCACGGGAACCTCTACAAGTCAAACAGACGTTTTTTCATAGAGAGATTTAAAATAAAGAGATGGCAGGGAAACCTCTAGATTACAAGATAAAAGACTGAAGGAGATTTAAAGGACATATCAAAGCTTTTTAAATGTCCAAAATTAAAATATAGTGCCTATAGTTGCACATTTGAATGGGGGAAGAAAACTTGTAATGAGATATTGATTACGTGTTGTGGGGAGACAGGAAGGGAACTGTGGTTGGAATGGGGGACCTAGACGAGCTTCTGGGGTGGTGGCAAAGGTTTGTTTCTTGATCTGGTGGTCGTCATACAGGTGTTTGCCTTGGAATAATTCTCTGTCATACATTTGTATGGTTTTCTGTGGTCATGTTTAAAATATTCTTTTTTCAAATAAGAAGAAAGCAGGGTGATGATGGTGCATTATGGCCCTGGTGGGAGAGAACCTCCACGCCTCAGGGGGGACAACCCTGGAATTTGGGGGTGTGGGAGTAGGAAAGCTAAGTGACATTGGGGGCTGTGAGAGAGCCACAATGACTGAAGCTTAAGTTCGTGGGTGACCGAGGCCTTGAAACCCCAGTGCCGAGGCCCTTTGGGCAACCATAAAAAGCAGTCTAAAAAGGATTTCCTTCAGTGACTCAGAAATACTTCCATCCTTCTGGGGTGCTTCCCCGCAACCATGGGCACCTCCACCTCCAGTTAACTTATAATTTCTATACATATATATTGCAGACTTACAGTAGGAAAGACAGTATGCTAAGCAGTGAAGATTCAGTGCACAAGAAGGCAGACATGCTGTCTGTCCCCCCTGCCTTGGAGCCAATATTCTAGTGAAAGAGACAAAAAAAAAAAAAAAAAAAAAAGTAACTGATTATATAATCATTACAAATGGTGATGGGTTCCAACAAGGAAATAAGCAATATGCTAACGCAGAGAGAAATGGGGAATGTGAGGTGCTACTCTGGCTAGATGGTGAGGGAAGACCTCGGAAGAATGTGGAACCCTGGGCCTGAGGCAGGAGCAGGAGTCAGTTGTGGGTAGAGAAGCTGGAAGAACATTGCCGAAGGTGCAGGTGAGAAAGATCGGAGGTAAGGAAGGCGTGGACAGATTTGAAGAGCTGAAAGAAAATCACTGTAGTTAGTGAGTGAGAGGTAAGTGGCACAAGACGAGATCGGAGAGGTGACAGGGTCTGTGGGGTCCTGGAGGCCACACTGAGGGCTTTGGGTTTGGTTCTCGGAGCAGTGGACAGCTCTATTAGGTTTAAAGCGGGCGGGGGCGGCATGAGCCAAATTAAGTTTTAAGAGCACAACGTGTTGCTACGTAGAGAAGAGATTTGACAAGAGGGGAAGCAAGGGGACAAGGTGGCCCAGGCAAGAAGGGATGCTTGGGTGACAGTGGTGACAGTACAGATGGAAATGAAGATGTTTTGACACTAGAACCAGCAAGACCTGTTGATGGTTTGATGGTACAGGAGCAAAAGCATTAGATACCCAGGGAGAGGAGGGCTGGGAATATGAGTCTATAGAGCTCATTACCGTCAACCGTGCACAGATGGCACGTCAGGAGACCAGATGGGATCACCGAGCAAGCGTACAAAAGAGAAAAACAAAAATAAAAACAGAGGGCCCAGGACGTGCCCTAACAAATACCAGCATCCAGAACAGGTGCCGGCAAACTTTTTCCATAGCGTCCTTTTAGGCTTTGTGGGCCATACCATTTCTGTCACAGCTACTTAAGTCTGCCGCAGCAGCATGAGAAGCTGCCATCGACCACATGCAGACCGATGAGTGTGGTTGTATTCCGATAACACTTAATCTATGGGCAGTGCAACTGGAATTTTCTATCATTTTCAGGTGTCGTGAAATAGTCTTGGTTTTTCTTCAACCCATTTAGAAATGTGAAAACCCATTCTCCGCTCATGGGCACAACAACAAACATCACGCCAGTTTGGTCCATGGGCCACAGTGTGCCACCCCTGATTTAGTTACAAGTCAGAGAGAGGGGAATGGGCCAGCTGGTGACACTAGAGAAATGGCCTGTGTGGTCACATAAAAAGGCCTATCCCAGCCCTCTCTGAATGGGGAGCCCCAACAGTGATTAAGGTTTGCAGGTGGCAGAACGGAGAGCAGCCGCTCTAAGCTGTGAGAATAATAATAAAGTATTTCAAAACAACCTAAATGCAATGGTGTGAGTGGGGTGATTTTTTTTATTAGAATGTTAATCATAAATAGGACAAAAAGTTAAGAGTAGCAAAGCACTTTTGATTTCCAAAGTGCAATAAGCAAAATGAAGTTTTCAAATTTGCTAAAAATAATTCTAATTGGTGAGAAGCACTCAGCTGAAAAGAGGTCTTCTGTATGGAAGAAGCATAATGAACCCACCCCCTCACCTTTCAGGCTCCAAATACAGGTGCGGCTTGATGGAGACAATTGAGGTAGAGAAGGTGGGTTATCTTCTTCCGCCCACACTCACCCACCCAGAAGCAATTAGTGACAGGGAACAAAGAAAGCCACGTGCCTTTTCCTTCTGAGGCTTTTGAGGATAGAGCCAAGTGGGGAAACAGATGTCCTGGGAAGTGTCTGCACCCCCCGCGTTTATCTGACAGAAGTTAGGCAGTCTCTTGGCATGACCAGAGACTGACCGGTGGGCTCCTCCAGACCAACTGCAAAGGCCCTCTGCTCTAGAACCATAAAGAACCATCGCTGCTGATGAAGTTCAAAGGCAGTCTGCTGGAGAAATCTCTCTTGCTGGAGGGAGACCAGGGTCTTTTGTTCTAGTCAGGCCTTCAGCTGATTGGATGAGACCCATCCACATTATGGAGGGCAATCTGTTTACTCAAATTTAGATTTAAATGTTAATCTCATCTAAAATGCCCTCCTGGAAACACCCTGAATAATGTTTGACCAACTATCTAGGCACCCCGCAGCCCAACCAGTGACACATAAAATTAACCATCACACCATCTGAAACACAGCCATGGCCCTTGCTTTGCATATGAGAAAACTGAGGCTCAGAGGTCAGTGGCATAATTAAGTAGCTGGTTGGAGATCAGGCTGTAATCAAATCCAGTCTTTCTGACTCCAGAAAGCTGGGTGCTTGGTGAGTGTCACTGAATCTCACCTGGAGAGAAAACCAGTTATCCACACCCTACATTACTAACCCTCAAACTAGTATTCAGTCAGAAAGAAAGATGTGAACCCCTACTGTGCTGTCAGAAAACTAAAATCACATCTTGGCGACACAATTCAACAGCTGCAAAAATGTGGGACAGGTCTTACCTTCTCTCTGGTACTGATGCTCCAGGGGGTTGAGTCACACCTCTGAATCACACCTGAAATGGGTGGCAGTGGGGGGTTCAGGCCCAGATCCATCCACCTCTCCTGTTAGGAGCACCTGTTCCTGAGGTGACCACAGAGACTAGTGGGTGGGGGGGGGGGAAGGGATAGAGCAATGAACACTTAACATCGAACAATTTTCTTTTATGAGGGGGATTGCCCCCTGAGGTCCATTGAGTCAAGACAGTAGGTGTTCCAAAAGCCTCTTCTTTCAGTGGGATGTAGGAAGAGTGTATTCCCTTAAGACAAGCAGACAAGGAATACAAGGGCTGTCTGGGGAAAATCCAGCCGGAAGTGCTTATGTGGCTGGATGCTTGCAGGCCAGCGTCACGTGTCTCGGGCCCCACGCTGCTTCCCGCACACACTGCCCGTCACCCTTGAGGTGTGCCTCAGCTATGGCGGGAGGCCGAGCGCCACCCTCCCGGGAAGCCGGCTTCCTTTCCTCTGCCACCCAGCGCCCGCCTCCGGCCTGGAGGTGGGCAGCAGGACCACTGGTGACACCTAGTGGCCAAGGCCGCGGCAGCAGCCGAAGAGCCAGGATTCCTCGTTCGACTCGGCGCGGGCGTTGGGACCGAGGGAGCCCCCGCCCGCGTGGCCGGTATTTCCCAGGAGGGAGAACCCGGCGCCGCGCACGGCCGTGCGGTTTGAATAGTAAACGGAACGCGACCTCGTTTGTTACTCTCAGCGGTCAGGGGGCACCTGTGTGAAGCAGCACAGAGAGACAGTGGCCTTGTCTTGATTCTGGTCCCCATGAAAACAGCAAAGGGGAGATTTCCAGCGCCAGACCCCTGGCGGAGCCCCCGTCCCATGCTCTGTAGCCACTCGTCATAGGTGGCTATTTAAGTCACATGAAGTAAAAGCAGATGGAAAGAACCAGTTCTTCAGCTGCTCCCTAGCCCCCTGTGGCTGGGGCTAGCAAACCCTTTCCGTCATCACAGAAGGTGACAGTGGGAACATGCTGGTCCCCCAGCTAGGAATTTTTTCTCCACGTGTCTTTTGCATTGTTGTTTTCATCAAAGTTTTCTTTGGAAAGAAGAAAAGAAAATCTGGGTGGAACTGTCACCTCGTTATACACGTCATTAGCAGGGAAAAACAGACCGACGGAGTTGACAGAAATTTGGCTTGAACTGGGTTTTTTCCCAGATGCCACATGACTGTGTCTCTCTCCCAAGAACATGAGCCATGCAGGCGTGTGTGTGTTTCGGGCTCCGTGTGAAGACAAGGCATTGTCTCCCTCCCTGCTTCCTCTTCAAGAGATATCTCTTCAAACGCACTCGTGTGACAAAGAAAAAGTGCTGAGTGGAAACGGTCAGGGTCCTCTGGTTTGCGATAAAGGGAGGCTCTTTTGGTACAGAGACAAACTGGGTTCAAGGCAAAAAGGAAGTCATGAACCAGGGCCCATTGGATTGGCCACCAAGACCCAAATATTCTCACGGGGTCTCTTGATACTTCCTTCATTCTCTCATTCAGCCAACGTTTATTGCACGCCTACTGTGTGCCAGGCTCCGCCCTCCGCTCTGAGTATACAGCCATGAACTGAACATAAGAGCTTCACCCGTAGAGCTCACGCGGGAGGGGGTGACCCCATGATGTAAATAATGGTGACACATCAGTATAGTGGATACAGGTGAGCCATGCATGATAATAACCACAGCTACCTTGTTTTGAATTTATAACCCCACCCCTATTCTGTACCAAGCACTGACCTCTCTACTCGCCATCGATCAATAATGAATCCTCACAGCAGCCGTCTTGGGTCTCAGAAACTGTTATTCTCGTCTTGCATATGTGCATACACACTCAGGAAGTAAAGCAAGTTGCTCTGTCACACCACCGGTCCAGCCATGAGCTAGCATTCAAACCCCTGTCTCACTGATCCCAGTGAGATGGGGGACAGTGTGTGCTGTTAGGAGACCTGCGTTCCAGGCTCAGTTCTGTTACCCAGGGGGCTTCGGGCTGCTCTTGAAATCTTTCTGGCCTCACTTCTTCCTCTGTAAACTGTAGATGTGATACTAGGGAATCCCCCACCAAGTTCAAATATTCGGTGTTTCTAGAATACTAGGAAGGACTTGCGCTTCTGCAGATAGAAGAAATGAACAAGCCACAGGCTCTTCCAGTGGTAGAGACAGTTGAGATACAATAGGATGTGCCCCTATGCTAGGAAAATAGAAGTTGCTATGGAAACAGAGGAAGGGCACATGAGTCAACCTGTTGGGGAGGGGGGCAGGGGAGTAATCAGGGGGCAACTTCCTGAAGGAGGTCATGTGTAAACAGCTCTGGAGGGCAGGTAGCAGTACAGGTGTTGAAAACGGTGCAGAGGAGAAAGACACACTGGGTGAAGAGAAAGGACCTGTGGGAGGCTGGAGGGAGGGGCTTCAGTGTGGTGGAGGGCTGTTCAGGAGAGACCTGTGCACTTGGCGCCAAGGGTGCTGTTGGACAATCACTGAACCGTGCTGCAGATGAGCAGATAGCCATCCACATCAGCAAGGGGACTTGTCACCAGCAGGACATGTCACCCACTGAAGAGCACCATCCTGTATGTACCCCACACCTTCACACTCAGCCCTTCTGCAGTTTGCAAAGCACTGCCACCTGCCCAAACCCAGAAAAGTGCTCCCTGGCCTGGTCAGGACTGTAAGTTCACGTCTGAGCTCCAGTCTCAACACCTCAGCCAGCTTGCCTCATCCAGTGACTGGTTGGCTGGTAACCCTGGGAGAAAACTAAAAGCAAGAGAGTTCCTATTGGAGATGGCTTTGAAAGGAACTGGGAGTGGCATCCTGGAATCTAGGCTGCGGGAGTGGAAGTCTGGAATCCAGATCCGCTCGGGTGAGCATTTCTCCTCCATCGCTCTTCCAGGTCCAATCAGATTCAGAACCTCCAGCTCAGGAGGTGCGACCCTTTGGGCTCATGAGAATTCCCTGCAAGGCTTTTCCACACTTTTCAGAGACTGTTGCTGTGGTTCTGTGCCCCCCCTCCCTTGCCCCAAGGCCCTTCTGCCTCCACAGGCTCAGGCTTCCCCTCCTCACAGCATACTAGCCTCTGTGGGCACACAGCCTCCACGGGTGTGCTGGGTGGGAGTGCTCTGGGCACCTTGCCACACCGATGCAACAGCAGTGCCTGCCTCAGGTCGTGGTGGGCAGTCAGTCAACGAAAGCTTGAAAATGACTTTAAAAGGTGGCCATGCCTGGATGCCTGGTGCACTTGTGGATATTTGCAGTTTTTAAGGAAAAGATTCACAAATATGACCACTTAAAACGTTCCAGCCTTTGCATGTCGAATAACAATAAAAGGCAGTAAATACATTTTAGGTTATCATAACTGGTAGGTGGGTACGACTGGCATCTAGCGCTCAGCGTCCTACTGTTTGCAGGATGGTTCTCCACAGGCAGTCAGCCAGCCCAGGGTATCGATGGTGCCAAGGGTGAGAAACCAGCTCTAAATGATGGTGTTCAAGAGTGAAGGAGGAAGGCACTCACAAAATGGGATGTCCCTCCGAACTGTCACAGGGCAAAGGGGACTATTCCTTGAGGGAGAGAAATCTGTAAATAGATCATGGTTAGGCTACACTACTGAGACCACTCGCTTGCGCGCGCGCGCGCGCTCTCTCTCTCTCTCTCTCTCTCTCTCTCTCTCTCTGTCTCACACACACACACTCACACACTCACACTCACACTTACACTTACCCTCACCTCTGGCTCTGCTTCAGGTGCACACTTGCACCATTTCTCCAGCAGCTACTGCTGGATCTTCTGAGTCAGGGGTGGAGACCCTCAAGGTGAGGAACAAACTGAAACTTGGAGTGGAACCACCCACGGCAGAGCCTGGTTCTGTGGGGACTGAAATGTATACCCTTTGAGGGTATTTCTTAAAAAAAAAAAAAAAAGGGAACAAGGCTTTGGCGTGGACTCCTGCAGGTGAGGGCCTCTAGCTCCAATCCACAGGAAGGACTGGTGTTGCCTTCCAACTGCCGACCTGTCTGTCCCCTCCCACGCATTCCCCATGACATCCTAAGGCAGGAGCTGAGCGTGGAGGCCACGGGGGGCATGGAATATCTAGGAGACAGAACTGACCCTCTCTCGGGGGTCCTGTTCCTCCCTCACTCGCACACCTCACATCACCCTGTGTGGCCCCGGAGGATGGCTGGTTAGTCAATGACGGGTAAGATTCCTCAAGGGAGGAACAGCCTACGACAGGCACAGTCACACGGGGCCATCAGGAGAGAGCGTGGGCTCTACAGAGGTGAGGCACAGCCCCTCACCCTCTCTGAGGTTAATCTCCTGCCCCCTGGCTGCCCTGCTTCCCACTACAGCTCTGACTGAGATCCCATGGGATAAGCTCAACCATTCCCTCCCTTGATGTCTTTATAATAACAATGACTCCATTGCTTGGGGCTATGTATGTGTGTAAAGTCACACTACATTCTATCCAGTAAGAGCCATGCATTGGCCCAATTCAGCACTCAGTCCTTGAGGCTGGGGCCCCTTGGCCCCACTTATACTTCTGGCTACTGTCTTTCACTTCATGTCGTCCTTCCTGTTCACCCACCACCCGTGTCATGCTGGACGTGACAGACTGACAGGTGATGGTGGCGTCCTCACCAGTACAGAGAGAAAGAGGTGCATTTGAGATGTTGGGGAGCTCAGTTTACTTACTGTTAGATGAGCTATGGACAGTTGAGGGCAGAGGGGACTTCCTCTGGCAACTGAATGGAAAGTGGCCCGACCTACTGAGACGGTGCACAAGTGCAAGCTGAAAAGCGGTCTAAGTTAAGGCAAATATGAGGCGCCTATTGGACGTCCAGACAGAGATGGCCAGGAAGGAACTGGACTGTAGGTCTGTCGCTGTGGAAAGAGAAAACTTGGACTGTGGAGCCAGAACAGGGAGGCGTCCCAGGTGTACATGTACCCCACCCTGGAAAGGTCGGGCAGTGGGGGGAGGGAGTGAGGTTCCAACTGTGGCCACCAGACGGCACCGTCATCCGGGACTGCTGGGTGGTAGGTTATCTTGATTTTTTGTTTGTTTGTTTGTTTGTTTGTGAGCAGTCATAGGATTTATAAAAAGTGCAACAAATTTTAAAATGATACAAAAATATTATTTTAAAACAACATCATAAAGTGAGTGTTACTCAGCTCATAATAGAGCACATGGGTGAGCGGAATAATCATTCATGCTGCAGCAAATTTAATAAATGGGCAACGGAGAAAGGTGGTTGAAGGGAAACAGGAATTTTCTCTTTTAAGAATTAGAACCGAGGGGCTCCATAATCACCTGGCACCCGCTCAGTGCCGTCCCTGTGGTTAGAAACGTACGTGGTGGGACCTCCAGGCATCTTCCTGATGCTTCATTTAAGGTCCCGGTCAACTGTGGCCACAACGAAACACTTGTGCTGAGTCGCTCTCTGTACTAAGCAGCCGTCTGCACAGGCTCCTCTGTGTGTGCACGGTAATTGTGCACATCTTGGATCCCTGGCAATCCTTAGAGCCACTCGATACTTTTGCCCCCATTTCTCAATTTCAACCATTACACGGTCAGTTATACAAGGGATGCACTGGCATGCAGGCAGTCCAGCACTGATGGCACTGAGTCTAGTTTGGCTTTAATGGAAAAATGGATAAAGTTGGTATCAACCAGGATGTGATAAGGGGGGCCCAGCTGTGTGCCACAGTGGAAGCAGCAGGAGGAAGGGTGTTGGGGGACTTCTCTTTCCCTGAGTGCACTGGGAACTTTGTTTTCTTTTTAGGTTTTAATCTATCCTTTCCTTTAAACCTCTGCTCTCTGACAGTAAGCATTCACTTCATGGTCGCACACTTCCTTGTTTTCTTCTGCTTCCCCATGTTCACACCGCACTGCTGTGTCTTCTTACCTTGATTCTTAGCTGCCACCTACTACATACCAACTGCTGTCCGTATCTAATCATTTGTATTAATAGGATAATTTTTAATCTGATTATCCCAACTTGGTGCCTATCTATATGGAAACCTTTACCTCTTAAAAATAAGATCAAATCCTTTGTGGAAAGAGAACTAAACAGTTGAAAGTCTTCAGTTCAAACCTTGATTCTCCTCCTAATAGCTGTGGTCAAAAATATATTTCTGAGCCTGTGTTTTATGATATTCACAACAGAAATCGTCATCAGCACTTCACAAAATAGTCGTCAGGAGCAAAGAGGACAATTGTGTGAAAGATTAACTTATGGGATGGGTTCGCACATTAGGTTTACTTTAAGAAAATAATAATACTGCAAGGAGACTGCCAATTCTTTCATCAGGATCAGATTATATGTTATTGAACATGATTCATGGGCCATGAGTTAACGCTTAGAATTCTCCCTGGTCAGACCTCCCTGCTGTTGCCAAGCGGCCTCTCCCGCACCCCACACGCACTGTGGATTCCTCTCTTGTTCAAGGATCTCAGCAGAGAGTGGTCTCTTCTCCCCCTCCATGTCCATCACAGAGCCCTCTGCCGTTATACAGCACTTAACACAAAGCAGGCATATGCTAAGTGTTGGTTCAAACTGTATTCAGTCTTAAAGATTTGGGGGTTGTACTGGCCTTTGATTTGTGTAAATAGAACTATTCATCCCAAAAGTTAAAGATAACTCCAGTGGATTAAAAAAAAATCCTCTATCACATCTATGCTAGGTTGGTTTTATATGCAGAAAAGTATTTGTTTTTGTGGTAGTTGGCAAATTTTTAAAAATTGGGTTAGTCCAAACAGCTACGGGATGAAGAATGTGTTGTTGGGGGAAGAGAGGAGAGGAAAAGAAAGGCAGAGAGAGATGCTTGGGAAAATATCTGAGGTAATGTACTTGGTCCCACAAAGAGATTACATACCTGTGGGACTTTTTGACAATTAAGAGTTCTGGGATGGTTCGCAATGAGATGCATTTCGTGTTCCACGAGTAGCAATCCCCAAAAGGGCCACACGATGGCGGTATTACTCCAGTAGTCCCTCTCCTTCCCTTCCGTGCACTGGCTGTCTCCGTGTGCATTCTTCTCTCTAGAGAATGTCATCAGTGCCTTCGTTCCTTTCCTTTTCGGTCATTTCCTGCTCCTGGCCTTACCTTCAGCCACTTTCCCATCACCCGTCCTAGTACAAAAACAAACTCTACTGACTCTATTGCTATTTGTTACATTTAAAATACAGTATCATGGTCTCTGCTTTTCATTGTAAAAGTGGATGAAATCAAAAGTCTTGTTTTAGTGAGAAGTCTAAAAATTAACCCACAAAAGCCCATGGGGGGTGGGCCTTTCTCTCTTCGTGAACACCAGAGAGGCTTCCCAGGGAAGCTGTGTGTCGCCAGGCCTGGAGGTGCTCAGAGACGGAAGAGCCCACTTTAGATGAAGTTAACTTCTCAGTCTGCGGAGAGGCTGCCAGCCCCCTCAAGACGGGTCCGGGGGTGGGGGCTGAGCCCTGCTCCAGAGGGGAGGACGCAAACCCAGAGACCACGCTTTACAAAACTTTTTATTATGGAGCATTTCAACAATGCTGGAGCCGACGGGAGAGTATGACAGACCCAGATACTGTTGTTCTTCGGTGTGTCTGAAACTGGAAGCCATGAGAGCAACTGTGAGGAAGATGCAAGCTCCCAGGTCAGACACTCAAGACGGGGGTTCGCTGCCTCCTGTGTCTGCTGGCTGCAGGGCCCCCATCATGTCAAGTCCTCAGGAGAGAGGGGGTGGGGAGTGCTGGCCTCTGAGGGCACCCGGACAAGCGGGCTGTGCAGACACCCATGTCAGCACGAGACGGGGTTTGAACCCTGGATTCACATCCTGTCACACAGGAGTTTTTCACTTAAGTGGCTTCTAAAGACATCTGGGTGCCCCCCAAATTCTGTATATGGGCATTTTCCTGGGGAGAGCACCCACTGCTTCCAACAGATTGTCAGAAGGCTCCGTGGCCACTCCTTGCAGCCTCACCCCAGGCCAGAAAAAAAGTCTTAAAAACTGCTGTAATGGAACTGGTAATGCCGGCCCAGCTGCTCGTCTCGTTAGGCTGAGCAGACGGCATTGTCCTCTTTCAGGTGGGACATCTGGTCCACCTGCTGACACCCTGAAATTGCCCAGTGAGACTGGGCTGACCAGACGTCCCATGTGAAAGGGGACAGCACCGTTTTCTGTCCCGTTTCAAAGGGGACATGTGGTCAGCCTGTCTCTGATGATGCTATCCTTCTTTTAAATATGATGGCCTCTGGATGCTTTAATTAAAAAAAAAAAAAAAAAGTCACGGGGAATTAAGAAAAACAGGGAGCTACAGAATTTTCCTGCTAAAATCCTTTAGTATTTTGAGATGTCACACGCTCTTCCTTTCAGTGATGGGATGATACCCACATTCAGGGATGATGATCACTGAATTGTGCTCTGGATCTGAAATTTTACCCGCATATGCTATAATTACAGAACTTATAATAAAATGTAATCTGTCCTCATAGGACAGGTTACTTAATCCTGGAAATATTTAGGTGTATTGATTTCATACCTTTGAGCAGAAACCAATTAACTATATTGAGCATGTTTGATTAACGGTGATAATCCCAATCACTCATTTAAAGTTAATTTGGGCAAATGTGCTTTGCTCTCAGAGCCGTGAAGGCATTTTTCCCACAGATATTTCAGAAATCATTGTGGAAATAAACACAAACATACACATATTTATTTACAGAAAATGCCACTATGGCTTTAATATTAAACAGAGTCAGTTCACAGAAAGAGCATAAAGTGCAAAAGCTCCATTTCCAAAGACCTTACGTCACTCCCGGAGCAACGGAGATGAATGCAACCACTGGGCACCAGCCCTCTACTGCACAACCGATTAAAGTGTGAAGTGCAAATGCAAGAGTAGATTTGAGCATGCTGTTCTAGCTCCGACTACATATTGTGCTCTTATGATAGTCTTAAAACTGGCTTAAAACACAGGGACAGATTCACTTCAAACAATTAGTCCCTTAGAGTAGGGGCCATTAAAACAGTAAGTCCATAGAAGAATGAAGTCTATAAAAGTCATTGAGAATCCCAACCTGGTCCGAGACTTTTCTGGCCAGCTGGAGTGGCAGCACCCAGGCAAGGAGCTGGCTATGAAAGGTTCCATGCTCATTAGGGGCCACGGAGCTCTGAGGGGGCTCTGGCTGTGCCCCGGCCCTCACCTATCCCCCAAAGGCGTGCCATGCCAGGGAAGCTCAGATCCCAGCCCCGGGGCCTCCACACAGCTCTGGCTCACGTAAGCAGGATGGACAGATAGGTGAGAGACATCTGTCCCTACATTCCTGAGCAATCCAACACGCAGAACGGGTGACAGGATTTTACAAGGCCTGTGTCTGGTGACCGTCCAGCCGTGTCCCCCAGCAGCACGTTGTTGGTTCATAAGTAATGTTTTAAGCACTCTTCAGAAGGACAGGCACAGAGTCCCCCCGAAGTGCAGCTAGCTACCAAACAGATTCAGCTGTCTCCTCTGCATAGACCTTAAATAGGCTCACCGAAGTACTTGTTTTATAATAATATAATCATAAAGGGGAGAAGATTTCCTTTTCTAAAAAAAAAAAAAAAAAAATCAACAATCAACTGAACACTATAAAACAAGAATCACTGACTTAAATAATCACTTGGTAACATTGTTTTTTAATATCTTAACTCCAGTTCCTTCTGGGTATCGATTTGGAGCAGTTTTGACAATGCACTGTAGAATTGTATGCCTGAAACCTATGTAATCCTTGCTAACAGATGTCACCCCAATAAGTCTAACCATAAAAATTAAAAAAAAAAAAAAAAAACTCCAAAAAAGAAAAAAAATCAAATAGCCTTGCTGCTAGATGCTATGACCTAACTCCTGAATGTCAAATCTCTGCTTTTCCTGCATTAACTAGCAGAGGGGAATGAATGTTGATTGCACATTATTAATGAAATAAGCTATTCATTCACTTATTTTAAATTTGAAAACATCAAAACCTGTAAAGCCACGTGTTTTAACAGCTGCTTCTTAAGACTCGTCCATCCACGTGCAGAAGTGTACTGGAACACAGAATCCAGTCTACTGTTTCTTAGGGCCCATTCGTGTCAGCCTCAATGAACAGGGAGGACTCAGCAGTCTGTCTCAGAAGCCAGTGATGGGCTCTCAAGTGGCTGGCTCACTCCAGTGTACTTCAAACCCTGCTCTTCATGAAAAACCCACCACTGACATTTATATCCATGCAAGCTTACAGGATAAACTGTCAACTCTACAACACGTCTATTTGCACCTATATAAAGGGGGAAAAGAAGATGAGAAGAAAACATACCAAAATATTAGCAACGGTTGTCTTTGGGCTATAGAAAGACAATTTTTTGTCCTTATTCTTTGACTCTTCTGTAGTATCCCAGTTTTCTTTAAAGAGCATGTAGTGCTATAAGAGTATTATAAATATAAACATAACTGTAAATATAAACGATACCATAAACCTAACTTAAAATAAGATCGGCGGTCTACCATACCACGCTGCCAAGCTATAGTGGTTGCTGTTCAAGAGAAGACATAGGTTCTGTCTTCCTCACATACGTCCCATTCTGCACTTCTTGCTCAGCCCTCATCTCATTAAAAACCAGCCTCTGGGAGGGCACTGTGTTTTTCACAACAGAAGCATTCCTTAGGTCACCTGAACTTAGTCACTCGTCTTGTCATAGAGGTGTGGGGATAACCCTGTGAGTTAGGGCACTTAACCTTCCTTACTTCCCGCAGTCACATTTATCCCCATTTCCAAAGGACACCCAGAAACTTCCAGAAGGGCAGGGTCAAAGCCCTGGGAGCTGGAGGTAGTGTTCCCTGCGGAACAAGCCCTGCACCTGAGAGCGGGGAATGGTCCTTGCTTGAGTGCTGGGACAATGCTCTCTTCACTAAGGAACCCTCAGGACAGAAATGAAACCTCACATACACACAAAACACACGTCCCACAGCCCCCTCGCCGCTTCTCCTTGTCTACACATCCACAACAAGACAGCCGGGCCTAAATACATCAAACCTCCTACCCGAGAGCATCTTGATTCTACAGAATGGACGGAACCAGAACCCACGCCTGCTCAGTCAACCTGAAGTGAGCACAGTCTGCTCGCTCCCTTTTAAAAATCCTGGACCTGAAGCCCAAAGCGCTTAGCAGTTTTCAAATTCTGGTTCATGAACCACCTAGGTCTCACAGACATCCACAAATATTTAATTCAAATGTCATTTTTAAACTATAAGAAAGAAACATGCACACTCATTCAACATCAAACTTTTCTACCTCAGAAACCACCAAATTGTTCATTTGCGTTTGCACTGCCTGATGTATTATTAAGGGAATGGTGTGAGTTTAACCTTAAAGTAAATCTAAGCTAAAAAATAAAATCCCACCATAGGGCTCCACAAAGATTTCTTACTGCAAACCGGGTTCTGCTGCCAAAATAATGTGAAAACCACAGGATGCGAGGGCTGTCCGGAAAGGTAACCATTCTGGTTATATTGACAATGGCTGGATGTTTTCTGGACCGCCCTCGTAGGATAAAGTCATTCATTCTGAAACTCTGAAATCAGTTCCCTAATGGAGTCTCCACCTTAGAGGCTGTGCAAATTCTAACCAGAGTAAGAGTTCCTGGACAGGCCCCAAAAACAGATGCTGTCCAGGCCTTAGATACTTAGGACAGTGACACAATTCCTGTCCCCACAAGGACAGTCTGTCCTGCCCTCTCTCATGATGGAATGTTGCAAAGCAGGAAATGCCTGAGTTAAAATGAGCATCCCTGAGGTCATGAATTCCCACCTCACACCTTCAAGACAGTTTGGGAGTCTTCCATTCATTCCAGCAAGAGGGGATTTAGTTGTAGCCAGTGTCCCTTTAGGAGATAAAAACTCAGAAGGCAGCAGGTTCACCCTGTGGAGTTAGTGCCAGTGAGAAAAGCCAGCAAATGCTTGGAGAAACCCACAGGTAGCACCTGACACTGTGAGAGCGTGGACTGTGATTCCCACAGCAAAAACCAGAGAAAGGGGAGGGGCGAGTCTTCAGGGTCATTGCTGATAGGATAACGGACAGGAGGTTTCCAGTGAGAACAAGTTTCCAAAACTTAATGTTTGCTCCAAGTTTGAGACCAGAACCCCCGTCACCAGTGTCACGAGCCCTGTGGCAGTGTGACAGAGGTCAAGCAGTCAGGAGCCAAGGGTGTGTGTGTGGACCACTTACACCACCGCTGTTCCTTGGTGTGTCTGAGGCTACTGGGCAGGGCTGGGGAACAAACAGTGTCAACATTTTAAAACCTTGTCATCTTCAGGAGTGGCTTCAAGTGGAGAGCAGTTTTTGGCATAGAGGGTCTTCTCATTAGCATACACACCCTCCGCTGAAGTCAAGTGTCCATCTGTCAGTAGAGGTAGAAGTGAAAGGGTCACAAATGATGTGAAACCCGGGTGACTGAGGGCTGCAAGTGGGGGAACTAGCTTCCTTAGCCACCAGTCCCGTGTGTGTTTCCTTTGTTTGGTTTGGTTTGAAGAGTTTCCCCAAATGAAAGTCTCTAGCATCTTCCCTCAGTTAGTGAGTGTTGTGTGTCACAGGACCTGTCTGTCAGCAGATAAATGGTGGGGTCAGGAGCAGGCAAACTTGAGGAAGCAAGTCAGTGTGCAACACTGGGTCCCCCCCAGTGACTGCTCTGCCATTGCCAAGCAGGACACAGCCCCAGAAGACAAAAGCATCGGGAAGTGACGCTGAGAAGGTACGCCTAGGGCCCACAGGCCTCTACTTTCCATCTTTGGGAAAGTGGAAGTCACTCACGTCTCCTGAGGCACAGCAGAATCCTGATGGTCCACAGGCACACCAGTTAGAGCCCAAGGGAACAGCATATTAAAAAAAAAAAAAAAAAAAAAAACAGACCTGACCTGACCCCCAACTCTGAGAACCCCGCCCGCCGCGGTCTTTGCTGGCAAATGCAGGAGGAAACAGAAGCAGAAAAGCCTGGCCCCGCCTTCTCATCACGTGGTCTTGACTGGTGATTTCTTGCTGGCGCACAGGAGGGACACGTAGGGGACACCGATGAAGGCCCACTTCTCACTGGGCCAGAACCTGATGACAGGGCCCTGCTCGGGGATCTCGGAGGCAGCATCAAAGTAGGCAAAGCACACACAGCCCAGGTAGGCGGCCAGGCAGATGAGGATGTGCCTGCAAAGGCGGGGTGGGAAGAGGATGTGAGGAAAGACCACTGCCTTCTGCTCCCGGCTCCGGCCCCAGCCCAGGCCCCGGCCCCGGCCCCGGCCCCGGCCTAACGCGCCCCTCCCCACTGTAGCCACGGCCCAGCGCCACTGCCGTGCACCCCCAGGTAGGCAGGGGCTGAAGTGACCCACAGTCCCTGGGGAACGATCCATCTGAAGCAAACAGGGCCTGTGCTAGGATATTCTAAACTGTTCCAGCCTGATAACAGGAGCAAACATGCAAACGCCTTTGGGGCTCAACCAAGAAGCCTGAGACCCAAGAAGCTAAACTGGGCACTAGGAGGATGGGATTATAAAGTATCCCCATGGCGAAGGATTAACTAGAGACACAAAGTGATGACATGACTGCTTAGGCATTGCTGAGGAAGTTGTCCATGAGCTAGTATTTGATTTTAAAAAAAAAAAAAAAAAAGGACCCATTTGCATCATGTGTAGAACAACGCTATTTTCATTTTTCAAAAGTAGAATTAGAAAAACATACATACATAAAATCAGAATGAATGTATTTCAAGCTGTTAACAATTGTTAACCCTCTTGGGTGGATAAAATTATGAGAGCCTCTCTCTCTCTATAGTTCCACATTGTTTAAATGTGTTATTTTTTAAAATATCATTTTATAACTGGGACCCAAAAAAATGGTTCAACTTTGAAAAAGAAAGCAGGAAGAACACCAAATTAAGAAACAAATGAAGTTTAAGCCGAAGTCATTACAGTCTAATCTCTGAATATTACTTAAATCTTTCGTGTGACCAGGGAGCTTGGATGGACAAAAACATACCTTATCTTGAATGAGGTCCTATAGACACAGGCGGATACATTTATTAAAACTTATCAAAGTCTACACTTAAAATCTGTGCATTTTGTTATCTGTAAATTATAACTCAACAAATACATCCGAGGGCTGTCTGGACAAAAACCCAGCCATAAATGCCTGTTTTTCATAGTGGCTGGATACTTTCTGGACAGCCCTTGCAAAGTGTGTGTAAGTTCCGTCATGTGAATCACGGTTGAACTTAAAAACTGTCAGGCAGTGGTTCCTAAGACTGGAGTCCCCACTTTGTGCTACTTTATTTTGTTTGGTCTTTTGCAAACAGTTCTACAAGTCCCCAAGCTTTAAACAGAGAACAGACTGGGTGTCATGGTAGATTATATATTACAAGTTCATATGTTCAAGGAAACGTAAGTGAATTCTTTTAAACCATACAGCTTTAGGCATCTCCAGATAGAAGTCAAACTTCATCTGAATCTAGATCTAATGAAGTTTTTCCAGTTCTTTGCCAATAGCACTTCTTCCTGGAGGTTCTCAATTTACAGGGGACATCCTCCACATAGTCCTCCTGGTCCCTGTGGTTGGCCATCAGGAGTCGTGCAGACAGTGAGGGAACGATGGCTCTGGGTTTGGCAACGAAGCGGCTCCGAGAAAGGCACTCGGGTTCCCAGTCAGCTTTCTGAGTGCAGGGTTCTGCGCACTCCGGACCTGCTGCTTAGTTTTTAACCTGACCGTATATCCCAGCATTCCAAAGGCCAGACACTCCAGTTCCCTCTTATCAAACTCCTAGGCTGGTTTTATATCACCAGGTGGTGTCATGAACCAGTCTCTTAACTTCTCTGGGCCTCTGTCTCCACCCTCCAAATGAATGGGTGAGACTGTCCCCGCACGACCTGTGTGGCCCGTGCGCTCACCAGGACATTCAAACCCAAAAGGGAACATGGACTGACAAAAATGCGGTCTTGAAAGAGGTCACATTTACCTCCTTGTGTTTCCTACTTGGACCATGTCCTTGTCCCCACACCTGTCCCAAGCCTTCCCCACCTCCCCCAGCCTAGAGATCTAGCTAGTGCTCAGGTGACAGGTGAGGTTTTCAAGCTCCATTACGCTGTCATAACAGAACTAGAGGTCAGAGCCCCGGACTTCTCGTCCCGGCTCAGCCGGCTCCTGGAGCTCACTCTGTTTTTTACAGCGCTTCCTGTTGCTTTGGAATCTTCTGACAGTCTTGGTGAGGCGAGAGGGCCACTCGGGCCCTGTTCCGTCCCCCGGGCACACATGTGCTCCCTGCAGGGAGACCGGGCCTGACCGGAAGCACAGACCTGTCATGCAGCCCGCTCCCAACTCGCAGGGCTTACTTACCACACGCAGTGCAGGTAGGGAAAGTGGAAGGACGACAGCAGCTCACAGAACGCCCGGTCACTGATCCAGCAGAAGAGGGCAAGGGTCCACCAGAGGCCCGAGAAGAGGCCCAGCTTAAACACACGCACGTTGTCACACCTGCACGGGACACAGAGGACAATTCGCCCATCAGTCCTGGTTGCTGGCCACCTCCCCAACCGCGTCTCTGGTTCCTCACATCTCCCCAGGCCCTGGGCACCGGCGTTCCTCTTCAGCATACCATCCTGCCCAGGCCTCTCTCCGACCCCAGACTCACATACCCAGCTGCCGTCTTGCCAGGTCCACCCGATGTCTAACGTGGATCTAGCCTGAACACGTCAGTAATGAACTCCTAACTAACCTCCTCCACCACCGCCCGGGGCCTCTCAGGAGGAAGTCATTCCATGCTTTCAGGAGCTCGGGTCAACTATACAGTTTATTGTACCATTTTTTTCTCATTTTTATTTTTCAATTACATTTGATACACAAATATTATATTGGTTTCGGGTGTAAAGCATAGTGATGAGACATTTCTATTACTTACACGATACACGTGGCTCCCCTCTGACACCACGCAGTTATTACAACGTTGCTGACTGTGTGCCCTGTGCTGCACTTTACATCCCTGTGACTGTTCTGAGTCTGTGAATTTGTATTTCTTGATGTGTTCCCCTTTTCACCCACTCTCCTCCCATCACCCCAACAAATCTAGTACTCATCTGATGCCACCCAGTTATTGCAACATTTTGCCATTTCAAAAGGTAAAATGAAACCTGACAGAAGCAAGTATCAACAAATAAACAATCAGTCTGCTTCAAGAGGATCTAGGTACACTCGATTTGATTAAACCCAGAAAGTCAGGTCTAAGGAACAGGCCAGCACAGAGAGCTGGCGACGCGGTGCGCGCGTCAGGTGGCAGGAGAGACGTGGGATGCCAGGTGACTGGAGATGGGCAGTGCTCAGCTGACACCCATGAAGCCGGCAGCAAGGAAGCACTGCAGAGCCAGGGTCACAGGGCAGCCTTGTACTGTCCCTTCCTCTGTTCCTCGAGGGACAGGCCCTGCTACACGCTGTGGACCAGGCTGATACACACTTGGGGCTTGTCCAGACCTGGGCTCCGTGAGCTTTTATTCCCATCATTCTTCAGTGCTTGTTATCAAAATGTCAATGTGAGGTTAAGTGTAGGCTGACCAGACGTCCCGTTTTGAATGGGACAGAAAACAACGGTTCTGCCCCAATTCAAACGGTACCTATATATGGTCAGTCTAGTCTCTCTGGGCCAAATTCACGGTGTTAGCAGGCTGACCAGACGTACTGTTTGAAATGGGACAGGATCGTTGTTTTCTGTCCTGTTTAAAACGGGACATTTGGTCAGCGTAGTTAAGTGGGAAAGCAGGACCCTATTTTAGGGTAGAATAATCTGAGATTATTCTCCTCTTCTTGACCCTGTGTTGCAGTCTCAAAATTTTACTTAACAATCAACTCACTCCTATAATCAGAAAAATGTCTACTTCAAAATATTTTAGATGTCGCTGAGTCACTCGGTAACGTGACACCACCACAAATGTCAGTAAAAGTCAGGTCAGGACCCCAAGTTGTAATAAAATTTTATTTCCTCACAATCTGAGAGCAGGTTCAGGGAGGACAGCGAAAATTCGAAAAGACTAGAAACCAGCTCCAGGAATGAGGCTAATGAGAAGGAGCTGCAAGGCAGTCCCTCCCCTACTCTGTCCCCTACTCCGTCCCCTACTTCCTCCCCTACTCTGTCCCCTACTCCATCCCCTACTTCCTCCCCTACTCCGTCCCCTACTCCGTCCCCTACTTCCTCCCCTACTCCCTCCTAGCAGAGGGCAGGCATGATTAGAAACACTTAGCTGAGAGCTGGCAAATCATTGCTGAGGACAAACAGGGACGATCCTGGAAGGAAACGCAGAGAAACAGGGCTTCCTGTTGGCAGAGAATGTTATCTGTCCCTGCTGGGACTCTGGTGAGAACTGGGACACGGCTGTGAACCCAGGGACCTCGTCCCTGACTGTGTGGAGTCCACGTCAAGCAGAGGTGTCAGGCGTGGACAGAACAACAGCACAGATACTGTTACTGTTTAAATGACCATCAGGATGGGTGCCACCGAGGAGACGTTTAGGACACTCTCAGAGCGTATAAGCAGTTGAGCCCAAATCTGCAGGATGAGCAGAATGAATGAAGCAGGAGGGACAGAAAGAAGGGACAACACGAACACAGGCCTGGGGCCAAAAGGAGTGAGGCCACCTTGGGGACATGGAAGGTCAGAATGGCTGAAGGACAGAACATAAGGGGGAGCTTCCTGGCGGTGAGATTAGCAGGTGGGCACCACGTTGAGGATTTTGAACTTGACTGTAATTGCACTGTCAACTAAGAAAAATACGTGTGAACAAAGGGGACGTTCAGGGAAGGAAGAGGAAGCCAGGCTCTGGCTTGAGCAACTAGGTCAATGGTGCTCAGTTGACTGTGGCTGGGACATAATAGTAAGAGAACCAGAACTGGAAAAGGCAGGCCAGCAGTCTGGTTTTGGACAAGCTGAACTGGAGATGCCTGTGACATCTCACAGAGTTGAAGAGGTCAGGTAGGCAACTAGCTACATAATGGTGGAGGCAGAAAGAAGCCCTGGGTTGGAGTCACAAATCTGGGAGTCACTCGTGCATGTGGGGTAATTAAAGCCATGGGAACAGATGAGATATTTAGGGGTGAAAGTCTAGAGGGAAGAAAGCAGAGAGGTGAGACCACACTCGAAGGGATCTAGACATGCAAAGGTGCATAGAAAAAAAGGAGCTCATGTGAGAAACTGAGAAGAAGCTGGCATAGAGTTAGAACCCCAGGGGCTGTGGTGTCATAGGAGCCACAGCGAAGAGCAGCTCAAGAATGAGGGGGTGCACACAGCTGAGAGAATAACCCCTAAGACCCAGGAGAGCTAAGAAAGTATCACTGAATGTACAACTGAGACAGGTTTGGGTATCGAAGTTGGGGCAGAAGCCAGAGAGGAGTAGGTTGAAGAGTAAATGAGAGGTGGAGGATGCAGACAACTTGCAAAGAGGTTTGGCTTGTGACCTACAAGAGAAATAAAGGCTGGTGGCTGGGGACAGACATGGACAGAGTCCAGGTTGAGTGCTAAGGAAGACAGGAGGACTCAAATATTTTCACAGGCTACTGGAAAGGACCTTTTCGTGAGGGAGGGATGGCCGAGCAGACAGTTTACAGGAGTGAAGGAGAGCTAGGAGAACGGAGGGAATAATCAGAAGTAGAAAGGCTGACCCTACATACTTCCCGTGATGCTGCATTTGCTAATGTAATGACGCAGACCCATTAGCTATAGTGATGACTAGCTTCTCAGGGAGAAAGATTTTAAGTATGGAACAAAAATTATGTCCTTTATAATTACTTCACAAAGATTAGAGTATTAAAGGAACATAGGTTTCCCTGCTTAAAGATCACAACTGTAAAGCAGAATTTAGTTAAACTACGACGTAATCTTCCCTAGCTAAAACATATTATTTAACTTAAGAGTTAAAGTTAAACTAGATTGCAGTGAATTCTCGAGAAACACAGCTATGTCCAGAACGATTCTATTCACTTCAGGTCTAATAAAAGCCAGTACCACTGGACTGACTATTACAAAACCACTTCAGATGCCTTTGTCAGCTATCTCACTGTATATTTTCCAAAGAGCTTCAAGATCCGTTAGTGTTCCGAAATGGGTCTCTTCATGCCCCTGTCCTCAAAGGGGTCTTAAAGAAGCCAATACACAGGATCTGACGGTGTCTTTCCATTGCCAGCCAGCCTCTTCAACCACCTTTGACCCTGCCTGGTACTGCTGACAATCAGAGCTATCCCCAGAGGCAAAGCAATGGAAAGAAAGGTGGATGGATAGATGGATGGATGGATGGATGGATGGATGGATGGATAGATAGATGGATGACAGATAGACAGACGATGGTAGATGCTAGAGAGACAGAAACACAGATATCCTCACCAAACAAAGACCGAGAGAAAGCTGACTTAACACATTACACAGAGCAATTCTCACAAAGATAGATATAAGACTTCAGTTAAGACCCTCCATGTTCATAACAATGAGAGGCTTGAACTAAAAGTGGACACAAAGAAAAGGAAGCATTTTCAAAGAGTATTAAAATAAGGGCAGTAGTCAGATGTATTTTAGCTGGGGCTAGAAGGTAGTCATATACGCACGTGAGCTAAACTATAATGTTTCTGGATGTCAACATGAACTCTGAGTATACAACCTCCTAAAGGAAAATGCTTACTCAAATAGCAAAGGCTTTACCTGACAGGTTGTAAATAAGAAACTGGGGCTTAGAGAAGGTAGCACAGTCCACAGTATTCCACCTGAAGTCACTGTTGCCTTATACATAGAAAAGTCCTTCTGTGTGTGAACACAACCACCTCTTTAGAACTTTTCTTCTTATTCTTGCCATCTGAACAAATCTATTCTCCTTTCTACAGAGGTAAGTCTAGAGGTGTGCAGGTCCTGGAGATGTTCCTGCTGAACTAGCTTTGGACTGTTGGGGTGTATTGCATCCAGTAAACAGCTGCTCCCCTGTTTCTGCAAATGAGATCATTAACATTTGAACCAAACCATCAAACCTGCTTTCCACCCAACAGTCAGGAACTCTTCATGAAGGGTCAAACTCCTCCTCCACGCTCCCAGGTAGTAAAGGAACAGCGAGCTGTTGGTCCCAATCACAGTGACAGCCTAAAGGGCACCCACCTCTTTAGCTCTGCAATGAGCAGGGCAGTGCAAGGAACCCCCAGGGTCATCAAAGAGATGTTGTTGATGGCGGGCTTGACAAACGCCAGGCATGTTGTAACCGCAGACAGAACGCAGACCACCGCCTTGAACCTGCCCCTGAATTGGCGAGAGCAAACCAAATCCATTAGCAAAGGGGGTTTGGGGTGTCGAGTGTTACAAGGCACAGGTACTGCTGGTGGGAGCACGTCCAAAAATGATTCACACTCACTGGCTTGGTCATTCCACTTCTAGGAATTTATCATTGGGAAATAATCAGAAATTTTCAAAATATTTAGCCATTAGAGCAGTAAAATTAGAATCAACCTAAGTCCCTAATGGATACCTATTTTCTTAGTGTTGCTTTTCTGCAGTTTTTTTTCAGATGTTTTATAGCAGGACTTGGCAGACGTTTCCTGTGAAGGGTCAGATAGTGACTCCTTCAGGTTTGGTGGGTCATAGGGTCTCTCATCTCTACCACTGAGGACAGTAAGTGAGTGGATGGGCATGCCTGTGCACCAATAAAACTTGATTTGCAAAGACAGGCTGGGGACCAATCTGGCCCACAGGACATCATCTGTCAACCCCTGTTCTACAAGGCGAACATGTATGTTTTTTATAAGAAAAACAGAGACCATGTACAAACCATAAAGCTTCCCAGTTTAAAAGACAAAATAATGTCCCATGTTTCTAGAGCACAAAAATACAAGTCTTAAAAATTTCTAATAGGGTCTGTACTTCCCGACCATCCATGGTCTAGTACGCATTGGAATTTTGTTGACAAGTTTTTGGCACAGTCTGTCTTAGAAAACGAACTGATAACATCCTTCCACTCCTGAGTGGAAGTGCTTCTGGCAGAAGCGCCAGAAATGAGGACGTGATCCTGGGCACGCTCCTTTTCTCCCTGGGACTCCATTTCCTTACCTACGAAATGCAAGTCTGTCCAGATGACCTCCAAGGCCTCATCTACGCCGAACTTCAGCACGTGACTTTCCTTAAGTCTCTGTTATCCCTCACAAGCACCATTTACTTTGGCCAAGAGCCCAGGAACAGGTCACAGTTAGGAAACTAATTTGAATGCTATTCCATCATAAAGGAACCAGAGTTCACTGAAATCTTCAAAATACAAATGTATCTCTTGGAGGAAAACCATTTATCATCAAGGCTCAGGAAATCACTGATCAAGCTGCCAACTTTCTGACTGGAATGAGCAGGAATTGTACCCTGAACTTTGACCAGAGGGAAAAAAACGTGTGTGGGAACGCATCCAGGCAGCAGATCCCCAGGAGAAGCGTGATTTTCTCCTGGTTTTGGCAGGCACCCTTCAGCTACCGGCGAAAGGCTCCCTGCTCCAGCCCACACGTCATGAGGGTGACAGCTCACATGCAGCTCCCCCACCCACATCGTGCGCATGCCCCAGCGGACCCACAGGAACTCTTGCACTGGGTTTCAGGCTCTGTGACACATGCCAAGGCTTTTGGCCTTTTGGGGTTGGATAAACACATAATCACAAACTTCCAGACTGCATCATCTTGTAGTCAATGGCTTGGGATTCGGAAAGAACTGCCAAGTGATTGAAAGCACAGGTGTTCCGGCGGGGACACCAGTGTGCTCACACGCTGCCTCCGTCACTTAGTAGCTATGGGCTCTTGGGCAAGTCACGGAAGTCTCCAAGCTTCCAGTTCCCCGGATGGAAATTAGGACACCTGCCTCGTGCCGTTCTTACAAGCACGAGAGCATTTAGTATCATGCAATCCCTGGTCCATGGGATGTGCTAATAAAATCCACTATTACTATTATCCTTGCCACCATTTGAGAATAAATACTATTGAAAATATCATTATTGTTCATAAGAGCACCCTACCAGGGAAAACCTGACTGAGCAGGCGTTCCAGTCACCAGAGACCTCGTACCCTATCGCCCAGGGGTCCAAGCAGCAAGGTTACAAGACCCGCTCTCTCTAAGGAGACCCTGGGCAGACGCCTCGTACATCGGTGCAGTGCGGGTGGAGGACTGTGCTTCGGGGAGGCAGCTCAGCCAACGAGGACGTCCTGTGAACGCGTGATTTTGCAACCAGCGAAGTCAACAGAGATCACATGGCCAGCCCAGCCGACGCCACAGTCACCAGAGGCCCAGGGTACAAGAATGCCAGAAATATCCAGGAGCGAGGGGCCCCCACAGGCTGCCTTGTAAACAGTGATGACGCAATCCCTACTGCAGTCCCTGGTCCTGTCTTCAACTTGCCAGTATCTTGCCAGCCCCTCAGGGGTTCAACCTGGATACAAGGTCAGGGGGCTCTCTTACTCCCCTTGTATTCCCCAAACCAAAACCCAGCCACCCAAGACCATCATCACATGACTCTTAGAACAGAACTGCTGCTATTACCATTCGCTAGCCTTTAAGGTTTTCAAGTCTATCAGACCCTGTGCCCCCTTTTTAAAATAAAATATCTGGTAGTATCTCTTTTACTCTTTTGAAGTGAAGTACAATTTATGGATGACAAAACCTCCCATCATTGTGACTACCATAAACTTCCCAGATGTCCCGTAAGAGATGGAACTGTCCCCAGTTAAATTCCTACCCTACAGGGTTAAAAACATAACCTATTTAGAGCAGCCCCCTGATATGTCTAGTAATTCTTCATAACCATCAACAGCTGCGGGTAGGTCCTGCCAAGTCTCAGGAGGTGAGAGGAAAGGACACCCTTCTTTCTTTAAGCCCACCAATTACTCCTATTTCCATAATAAATTTTAACAATTGGCCTACTGTTCCAGACATCCTTATGGTCAAAACACTTATCCGCAGTGGTCATTCATGATAGCGGCTAGCATTCGTGAGCCTTCCTCTGGATGAGACACTGCACTGGCACTCCTGTATAATTTTTCCATGTATTACTAACTCCGTGAGGTGGATACTCTTATTACCTCCACTGTCAGGTGAGCAAAGTGAGGGAGCAGAACTTAAAAACAGAAAAGTAGATTGTTATTCATATCCATAGCCATCTGATCCAAAGTCACTACATTTAAGCCTCCATACGCTACTCTCTTCTTCAGAAATCTCCTGGAACCACCTTTAAAATGTTTTTAGAAATACTCCAGCAATGTTCAGATCACAAACAAGCAAGCAGCAGAGGAGAGATCGCTTAACCGGCTGGTGACTTCAGGCAATAACCCCCACCACGCATAGTCGACAGAAGTGCTGGTTTTGACTGGACGTGCATCTCTGCTCTGGCCTGCTGCTCCCCTTGCAGAGCTACGCACTGTCGTGGGTGGCGAGGCCCATGCACAGACATCTGGTCTGCTTGCTCTCTCCCTCACTCCAGAGCTGGAGATCAACTAGAACCTGCATCCTTATTCACAGTGAGCCACCTTTCCAACAGCAGGCACCTTTTCTTTCTTCGCTCACTAAAGTCAACAAGGCCCATTCTCCCCTTCAGTCCATACGTGGATTGCAGAAATGCCCGGGCAGATGGAAAGCAGCCTCTGAGCGCTCACCGTGTCCTTAGTACTGCACAAAGTGCTCAGCAGTTAGCTCCCCAGAACCTGGAGGGAGACACTGTTATTCACCTAATTTTAGAGATGAGGAAATAGAAAGACTGAAGACAAGTGATACAGCTTGTAGGCAGGAGAGCTAGATTCAAACCCACTCCAAACCCATGGATGTATACATATATGGTGCTCCGTGCGTCCCAAGGACTCTCCCCCAGACTGGAGAGTGAGGGGTCTTCCCCAGAGAAACAGCGCAGGGTGCTGACAACACAAGTCCCCAGGGGTTTCAGACCTCCCTGTTTTCATTACTAAAGTTAGTAAGCTTCAATTACTACAACCACTCCCTCACTCCCACCTCCACAAAATGAGAAAAGAGAAGGTCTATTATGAGCACATTAACAACTGTCACTTGGAATTTCAACCAGGCCTCCACAGTGCCACAAACAAACAAAACCCTATTCCCATTTCGTTAGCCTCCCACTCACATCCCAAGACTTGCACGAGCAGATCAAAGAGCAAAATGGATCCTCAGCTCTCAGCCTAACACACACCAGCTCAGGGAAAGGATGGAGGTGACTAGGGGTCACCTCCCGGGTGTGTTTCTCAGGTGCAGTCCGCAAGGGCCTGTCTGCAAAGCCCTCCTCCATCCCTACCCTCACCTTCTTCTCCACCTCCTCAAGCTTCCTGATCATCCCCAGTCATTCTCTTGAACCTGACCAAGGAAACAAGACAAGACAGAAACCGGTGGCGCTCTAAGCCAACCTGCCACATTGCAAAGTATGCAGTAGACTCTCTGTTAACCGGAACTCAAGCAACCAGCAAACTCTCAAGCAACCAACAAAAAGCAACTTCCTGGTTGTTTGAGTTCTGGTTAATGGAGCGTCTACCAGTTCCCACGGGTGCCAGTTAACTGAGAGTCCATTGAACGTCCTCCACTGAAGAGAAGGCTCCAGCATATGGAGACCGTATTTCATCTAAGACCAGGCACACCCTCCTTTTCACTTCCGCTCGTGCCCGGCTGGCTCACGCACCCGTGTGCACGTGCTCTCTCTCTCTCGTTTTTGGGTATGTCGTGATCTTCTTGAGGATGCTTCCATCTGCTCAATGACACCGATACTACTGTACTCACAGACACTGCCCAGGATGAAGGTTCTACAACTAACCCACTTAAAGTATGTTTTCACCCTGCCTCATTTAAAGTACACTTCCTGTATTACAAGTTAGCATGTACTCTTTGTAAAAGAAAAATAAATTGTAACACAGTACCGATAAAGGTAAAAGGGAAAGCTCTCTCCCCACCCCAAGGCCTAGAAAAGGTAGGAACTGTGCACATATACTCAACAAGAGGTGAGTGCATGCATCCTCAAATTAGGAACCACACACGCGGCTCTACACTGTGCTTCCGCAGCACGTCTCACGGGCACTCCCCCGTCCACACGCGGCACCCCACCTTTAACAGCCGTAGAGCACCTGTTCTATTCAGAGCACCAGGAAAACCAGACCTGCTGGGTCTCACCCCTGGGCACACATGGCTTGCTTAACTGAACCCCCATCTTTGGACTGTGTACCCACATGTACCTTGACCACATGAAGCGCCCAGTGGAGAGACACACGGGCCATCTGTCCTGGGAAAGTTTCTCATCTTTATGAGGCTGCCTCTCTTTGGTTCCTTCAGATGTTAACCTTGAGCAGCTCCTCCGGAGGCCTTTCCTGACCCAACACTCAGTGAGCACCCCCAGCAGTTACCACTCCCTACTATTATCTCCATGTTTGTTGAGTCATAATCTCCCTAACTTCAGCGTAAGCTCACCGAGGACAGAGAATCTGTGATTTTACGGCTCTATCCCAGCACCTAGAAGCCTAGAAAAATGCGTAGTAAATAGTGTTCAAAACATATTTGCTGGATGGGTCATCATACAAGCATAATACAATGCATATTAAAATGCATTCCTTCCTGAAATGTTGGGTTTCCAGCTGGGAGATACACATGTGGGTATATAATTTGACAACTACAGTATTTATGGCTCCAAGAACCAATTCCTTAATGGATTCTATTGTAAAATGATAAAACGGTGGAGTGGATTGGACTAAAGGAAATGTTCTAACAGGAAATGAACGTTTTCCACTTTTGCTCCTATCAAATAAGAGGATATTAGACTTTTTGTCCCTATGTCATATAAATTCTTCTCTGGGCATATTAAAATTCCCCTTTTATATGTCAGTTTATTTATACCTTCAGACTATAAACAATCATTGGATATTAGACAAGTATATGATAAGCTCACCACCAAACTGGGCTCTCTTGTGTGCTATTTTTCTTTGTGTGTGTGTGTGTGTGTGTGTGTGTGTGTGTGTGTGTGTCAGTCATTATATTGGGTACTGCACTTGGCAATCAACAAATGCAAAAATGCTTTAGCACAAGCTTACCTGTCATTACGAAAGATCTTTGGTAGATACCTTCTAGGAAACCACATGGCCAGAGCACACATCAGCACCCAAAGGATTGCAAGTTCATCAAGCATCTGACCCAGGAAACTCAGAGTGGCATGGAAGTAGACGGATCCGATTCCTAGAACCAATTCCAACCAATAAAAAAGGTCACCAAAGAAGAACAGACTCACATTCAAAACACTGCTTGAGAATAACCCTTTCAGCAACTGCTCTCACTCTCTGAAAAAGGAAACTGCAGGAAGAAACTCGCACCACCCAGGCATGTAGCCCTCAAGTCTCCAAAGCGGATTTCAAGTCGGGCCCACGTATCAGCACGTCCGAACTTAATTCCACATTTAGGCACACTCTGTGCCTGCATGGGAACAGGCAGTAACGAAAAGCCAACATTTGCTCGCTGTTAAGAATTCCCAGTCTGCCTGTGGAAGGAAATGGAAATTACACAAGTATTTCCCAGAACAATGAAGATTTCAAACATCTAGATTTTTTTTAATTTTTTGTTTTTTATTTTTTTACCTTTAGTCCGTTAGAAACCGGTCTCATCAGAGTTCAATTGTTTCACATGACCTTCAGAAGTTCTCAGAAAATTGCACTGGCACAACACCAGGAGCTAGTCCATAAATGAACTCTCAAACGCAATTAGGTGATAATTACAGCTAACCTGGTTATCAAGCCCACATTAAAAAATCCTTTTGGCGTCAAGCAAGCAAAATAAAAGTTTGCTAAGACGTCAGAGTGACTTTGGTTTACAGAACAATGTTCAACGGAGACAGGAAGTGTGGGGGATTCCACCTCCTCCCTTTCATCCATGCCTGCGAAGGAATCCACTTACCCACTACGACCAAAAGCGTCCATATTAAGTAGATGCCACTGTTGAAGCATGTTGCATACTGACGAAACAAGCACATGCAGATGGGCGGTAAAACGAAAAACAAGACGTTGCTGATCTGGAGGGTGGGGGTAAAAAACGGATAACTATTAAGGAAAGGGGCAGAAAAGCAGCTTGTTTCAAGCATGTCCTTTGCACACTAGAATGAAGTGCTCATATATCTTCTTTAAGTGCTTTCTGTGTTTTGCTTTTTTTTTTAACAGCAGCTACACAACCAGAACACTTACTTTTAAGCATTCAGGGGGTGACTTCCTGCCTCTTTTGTCATAAAAGCAGCTATAAAAACACTGAGATCCGTGAAAGCTACCCAGGCTCCTCTCTCTCTCTTTTTTTATTGTTAAATTTATTGGGGTGACATTGGTTAGTAAAAATTACATAGGTTCCAGGTGTATAGTTCTACAGTGCATCGTTCATATGTTGTGTTATAGGTTCATCCCCCAGAGTGAGTTCTCTTTCCATCACCGTATATTTGAGACTCTGTCCCTTCTCTCCCACCCACCTCCACCCATACCCTTAGGTAACCACTAACCACTAAACTATTGACTGTGTCCATAAGTTTTTGTTTCTTTGTTGCTTTCATATATTTCCACATATGAGTGAAATCACATGGTTCTTGTTTTTTCTGTCTGGCTTATTTTGCTTTGCATAATGATCTCAAGGCTCCTCTCTTAATTCAAAGAATCAATGACTCTTAATTCTTTTTCTGCACAAATTAACTAGGAAACATTCTAATTTACTTATACATACATTTTTAACCCTGCACAGATCGCAGCTGATCTAAGAGATACAAACAAACTCTGTTCTTAAATAGTGTTACATAATTGGTTAATAATTTCTAGACTGTAACTGAAAATAAATTTTTAAATCATGTATTTTACTGTATATGCAATGTTTTAAAAATTTTATTTTGCATTTCAGCACACACTAGTAATGAAAGTATCTCTCAGATATACGCGACCTATGCTGTAATTCTTTTTACCGCAAACTCCGCAGTGTTTTAAAGGTCTGTAGTGAATCATGGTAAAACTAAAGTTTAATGAAGAGAACTAGAGCTGTCTGAGCCCCCAGCCTTTTCTCCCGGGCCCACGCAAAGGCAGGATTCTTCCTAGTTTCCCCCTGTGTTACCCTCTACTTCTCACCCTATTTCAAACCTACTTTCAGGTAAAGATCAGATTTGTAAGTTCCTTCCCAGCCTTAAAATGATACCATTTTCTCTTGCAGACTTTAGTATGGATTTAAGCCTCTCTGTTATCTCTCCAAAAGGCAGTTGGCTTTTTTAAAAAAGAAAAAGAATGTATTCTGTCTAATGTAATATCACGACATTGCCGTTTCAACATGCAGTCGTTACTTACGTATCACTAGTGAGGTATGTCACACTCCTGTGCTCACACCGAGGCTCTGAAGCCCGGCTCAGTTGCACATGTACAGCCCGCCGCCCCTGGGACCCGCCGTATTTCACAGGCTCAACAGCCCGTGTCACTAGTGACTGTCACACTGGACAGCATAACTCTAGAACCTCACCTCTCATTTTTCAATTTATTTATTTATTTTTTTAGGGAGTCATGACCAGTTCTAGTCCCCCCCGCAAAAAAAAAAAGTTTTAACTGAGGTGACAACATTCATGTAACATAAAAATTAACCATTTTAAAGCATACAGTACAGTGGCATTTAATACATTCATAGTGCGCACCCATCACCTCTGTCTACTTCTACAACCTTTTCACCACCCCAAAAGAAATCTCTATGCCCAGTAAGCAACCACTCCCTATTTCTCCTTCCCCCCAGCCCCTGAAAACCACTCATCTGCTTTCTGTCCCTGAATTTATCCATTTTCGATGTTTCCTAAAAGGTGGAATCATACAGTATGGGGCCATTTGTGCCTGGCTTCTCTCACTTAGCATGTTTCTGAGGTTCAGGATGTCCATGGGACAGATGGATAACAGCCCGTGGTATGGGTGCCACACTGGTTGATCCGTCCTCCCATTCAGACTGTTGCACGTGGAGCTGCTGTGAACATTCATGCACAAGTCTCCGAGCACGTGTTTTCAGTGCGTTCGGGCCTACGGTTGGCCTTGCTGGGTCGTACGGTCGCTCCGTATTTACCTTAGTGCACAGCCACCAAACTGCTTTCCATCGTGGTGGAAGCGTTTTACATCCCTGCATGCGACACACGAGGGTCCTAAGTTTTCTACGTCCTTGCCAGCACCCCTTTTCTGGGGGCCGTTTGGTTGTACCCAGTGAAGGCCACCCTAGAAGGCAGGAGGCGGTAGGGATGTTCAGCGTTTTGAGTTGCGTCTCTTAAGTGTGGCGTGAGGGCTTACTCACGAGGGACTGCCATGCAGAGGAGTGTGACGAAAGAGAGGGACACTGCGAAGTCTGAGGGAGCAGCACCATGGGAATGGGGTGGGAGGGGTACACCCAAAAAGACTGGAAAAAAAAAACGTTCAGAGATAGGATGGGGCAGATGAAGTCTGAAAAGCTAAGGGCAGGGCGGCTTCCAGAAGACGAGTCTGGTCACCCACGTTGGACAGCCCAGCGGAGGCGTCCGAGGAACCGTAAGGGCGAGTGCCTGAACGCAGAAGCCACCGTACCGGGCTCCTCCAGACCCCGGCAGGGCCACGGGCGCCCAAGTCAGCACCACGCATCAGCAAAGCCCAGCACAGGAGCCGCAGTACCGCTGAGGCCTGGCCTCACCGGTGGCCACTGTTTGCCCCTATCCCCACGGGGGGACAAAAGAGATCAGCAGTGACAGCGTTTTTAAAAAGAGGAGAGAGGTAACGGTGGGAGAGAAAACGAGAAAAGAAGGCCCGGTGTGAGGGCCGGGCGGGGGCAAAGGCCCTGGTGAACGTCCCAGAGTGCACTCCCCCCGGGGGCTGCGAGGGTGTTCTGGAGCACGGAGTGTCTTCTAATGGGTCCCACGGATGGGGATCTTTCTCTCTTTTCCACGGAGGAGCTCTATGAGCTCCTGGGTGCCCCTGGGTGAGAGTATGGAGAAATTGCGTCCAGTGTCCCAGGGAGTAGAGACGGTCTCCAACCTTGGCAATATGGCCAGCTCTCATTTACTAGGAATCAGATAACAGTAGGCTACTGTTCATTGTTATCACCACAGCCTTTAACGTTCTAGGGAGTCCTTTAAAGAGCGTGAGCTCTGCGACAATTAAAATGAGAGATCGTAAAGACCATCTCTTGTTTTCTAAGGGGATGTAACGGAGGGCCCAGAGAGGTTCCTGGGCTCGCCAGGGTCAGAGAGGCCATTGGAACTGAGTCCCGCGCACAGTCACCTCAAGCTCTGTCCCCCGCCGATCTTACCTCCAAGCCCCCCAGCCACATTCCGACCTCACCGGCCCGGCTGCTTCACTTGTATTTAAAAGCTCGGTGTGCACATGACTCGTTTCACAGTTTACTCGTGAACATGCCTCTCCTTCCTTAACAGAAGCAGAAGGAAGAAGCGAAGGGCAAGGGCAAGAAGGAAGAGAATACCAACATTGTTACCACCACCTAAAACCTGACCTTCCTCCTTTCCTACACACAGAGGTGTTGTCCTCAAAGAAAAAACACATGACACAGCGAAAGTCTCTTCTCTGTCCTCCTCCTTTGAGATAACCATTGTTTTCAGATTCATGGGCTTCAAGTCCTATCTCTGCACTCACAGGAAGACACAGACATCACACGCTGTACCATTATCATCCTGCAGTTTCCTTTCCTCGTTCAACAGTACGCCCCGCGCACCCTTTCACCGGCGTGCAGACGGACTTGCTTGCTGTTACGTGCCGCAGAGAGCAGGCAGCCGTGGTTTTGCACCGTTCCCCAGTGGGAGGGGCAGCAGTTTACAGCCCCCCCAAAACAGTGGGGGACACAACAGCGCTGCTTTTCACCCTGGTGCATCTGTATTGCCTCAAGTCCTCTCCGTGTCCCGGTGTCAGCCAAGTGCAACTCTCTGCTGCCAGTCTCTCCCCCAAACTGGCTGTCGGTGTATGTTACTACCAGCGAGGAACGCATTAATCACTTTGAAACGTATCCACACACTACTCACAAAGGCATGAAGTCGTAGATGATCGCTGCAGTGAAATGAGGAGACCTCAAACACTGCACAGGCACGTTATTCGCGAGCTCAATTTGGAAGCAGCGTTTTAACATACGGTCCCCAATGCCACTGACATCACATTATTACTTCTGCACAGCCCACCTGTCCATGCCTGCTGCCCTCCCCCAGGCCTTGTAAAGAGGTCGATCTACGAAACGGAGAAGACCAAATTAGAGGGAGACACTCCCCAAGACAAAAGGAGGAGGGAGCTCCTAAAGGAATAGAGAAGAGCAAACAGGTTGTGGCTAAAAGATGCATTCAGTGTCTCGTCTCTACTGAGAAGTGAAACTTGCCCTTAGTACCCTGTGGGTGACCGAAGTTGAAGAATAGTTCAGCCAAAGGGCATTTTTTAAAGGCTATTGTTGAATTATCCTTTGGAGAATTGGTTTAATGTCTGCAGAACATATTTTTAATTAACAGGAAACCACAGTTTCAAAATGTATTAATTATTTCCTTCGAAAGTTCCTCATTCTCCGAATTCCCATGGAACATCTGCACCAAGATAATCTCACGAACACAATGCAGTCTCATCCCGACGCATGTGAACATGCACTTTCTCAGGCCGAGGACAGACACTGACAGCACAACAGGCCCTGAGTTTTTCTGAACCGTAGGCGCAGAAACAGATCAGGGTCACTACCCTGTCTGTGCGTCCTACCGTATGCACATTCCTAACTACCAGTTCCTCTGCCCCCCTTCGGCCTGAGATGACCAACTGGCCTGGGTTTGCCTGGGACAGCTCCCGACATGGAACTTCCAGTTTTAAATTCAGGCGAGTCCAATTCTGTCCTTGGCAAAGCAAGACAAATTGGTCACTCTACTCAGACGGCTTCTTGCAAAATCCCCCCACCCCACCCCTACCTCCCACCATGCACCAACTCCATACAGAGTACTAATGATGCCTGGGTGACTTGCACACACCTCTTTTTGGGCCTCACCACCCAGAAGACTGCGGGTCTGATCTCTATGATAGGCACCCAGTAGTTGCCCAGTAAATGGCTAGCTGGATGGCTGGATAATTCTGCCCTACAAAAAGTAGGTTGTGGGCTTTGGCATATAAAGAGAACTCTACTTGGCTTGTCTTGATGCACCGAGGCAGAACTGATGGGGAGAGGTGACAGGTCACAGGCTGATGTTATTAAGCATATGTTCTGCCTCAAGGCCTCTTTTACCAGCACTGGTTGATTTCCTTCTGTCCACCCTAGTCTCTGCACAGCAAGAGTCCCAAAAGGCCAAGCCCAGTGGTTAAAAGGCAGACCCCACTTTTCTCCAAAGGAGCTAGGTCTGGAGTCCTTCTTCAGTGTGACTGGAGACTTAAAACATAAAACATAAAAAGAAACTCGATTCAATGAAACTTGTCCATAAAAGAAACAGTACAAAATGTGCTCAAGCAAAAGGCTGTGAAAGGGCATGATGTGTTCTTGGAAGAAATATTTGGATTTGGCTGAAACAAAGCGTGATAAGATTTGAGGCAATACAGATTTACTGGGCCCAAAAGCAAAACGCTTTGTACACCCACACACTGTCAGTGGGAGCACAAATCAGGGTGCTCTGGTGGGCCATTTAGCAATAATTATCAGCCTTTAAAGTGAGTACTCCCCTTGACACGGCACGTCTCCATCTAGGATTAGCACTTGGCAAAGTATCCAGATGCATATATGAGGATATTTATTGTGTCACTCTTCAGAAACCAAAACGAAAACAATGGAACAAACAGAAACTGCTCTAAAAGTCTTATCAATAAGAAACTGATGGCTCAAATAAGTTATGGTCAATCCATTAAATGGAATACTGTAAAGAAGAAGATAACTCTGTGTGAGCCACTATGAGACTACCTTCAAGACTATTAAGTGAAAAAACCAAGATGCAAAAGCATTTCTGTAGCAGTATCTCAAATGGGTTGAAAAAAAAAACTTAGACTGTGCTGTATATACACTACGCATACATATTTTATATGCTCACACAAATACATGCGCTCTTTACATGCCTAGAAAATCTCTGAAAAAATATAGAAGGGTATTTTCACTTTATAACTTGCATACTCTGAATTTCTTTACCATGATCATATTAAACAAAAACCTATTTTAAACAAACTTTTATTTTTATATCCAACATGATTAGCCTATAGAGCAAATGGTCCCAATGCATGAGTTTAAGAATGACTCAGTAATAAATACATGTACTATGCCAAATCAATCTAAGATAGCACCGTGGCACTTGTATCTTCAAGAGCAGTATCTTACAGAGTCAGATGGGTCAAGGTGTAAGTCTAGTTCTGCCATTTTCTTGACCTCAGCAAGTTGCATAATCTATCTAGGCTCTAGTTTGCTCCTTTATCAAATGAATATAATAAATAGAACCCACTGCCTAGGGTAACTGTCATGTATCCCACAGAGCTTGAACACCCAGCGAACAATTAACAGTGGCCAGTAGTAAGTGAAGTTGTAGCAGTGACGTGCTACCCTTAAGACCATGAAGAAGGTCTTAGATCGTCTCCCAGTCTTCTGATTTTATATCTTCAACCCCTGCAACATTTTCTCCAAATTAGTAATAATTACTATTTTCTTATAAAATGGATGATTAGAGCTGCTTGCTGCCTTACTCTGAGGATTTAATGAGATGTTTATCACCAAGTAATAGTTCACTATCTTCCTCAATACAAGAGTGAGATTAAGCATGGGTTTGTCCTGTTGTTAATGGTAACAAGGCCATGGGAAGAGAGAAGAGGTTATGGGTTTTGCTAAACTCTTCAGACCTATACTCAACAAAGTTTGGTGACCACTACTTCTCTGAAACTTCAAGCTCTCTGCTTTGCTAAAGCAAGTTTTGTGGTTTACAAAGAATAAGTTAAGGTCTGTCAGGCAGACCAGCTGGGCTAGTCAGCCACAGACACTGGAGCTGAGATCAACAGCTCATTTCTAGAAAAGATTTTGGCACTCACTGCATTACAGCTCCAATACAACTATATGAAAAGTAAAGACAAAATAAATTCTCCCCCTCATCTGGCACTCTGGGGCTCTTCAAGGCAGCTTGAGAGCAGCTCTACACTAACTTTTTGGCTAAATATCCAGGCCTGGTGCTCTGCTGATCTCAGACTCCACAGATAATTACCCTCCAGGGTGTATGAGAACCTGTCTCCAAGCTGTCATTTCTTCTTTAATTCTGGTGAAATCCTTAGTAGTAGTCTCTACTTCCAAATGGAGAAACTGAGTTTCCACTGCTGAATGTACCCAGCCCTGCTCCAGCCCATCCTCTGTAGGCACCTGTCTACACCCAACAGTGTGCGCTAAAAGAGGCTATAAAATAGGTGAGGTATGGCCACCTCCTCTGCTTCTTTCACGGTATCTACGAACAGCAGAGAACCAGGTTGCCTTGAGGAACTAACCTGGTATAAGAGACACAGGAGTGTCTGTGCGAAAAGCAATGAGGGAGGGAAGAGTGTGGATTTCCGGACTGTGGCCCCTGCCATGCCAGAAATGTGAGCAGGACAGCTCCCATCTCCAGAGCTCAGTTTCCTCAGCACACTCCTAGGAGATCCCTGCAGGCAATAAGAATCTGAGTGGTGCCAGCGTTCTCTCCAGCAACTTTAAGGGGAAAATCCTTAAGGACAACCTCAAATTCACAATGACCCTTAAATCAGGGCAGTGAAAAAATGAGCCCCTGCAAAGACCATGCAAAGTCTTACATTTGGTACTGGAATCCTGAGCCATGGGCACAGGGAAAAGAGGAGGCTTTTTCCCCCCAGCTGCAAGTTTTTTTCCCTCCAGCCAAGTCTAAAAGCACACAGGACTCTGCACTGGCGAAGTGTCTGTATCTACAGACCTAAGCAAGTCCAGAAAACGTACACACAACCACTCCCAAATTTCCCTTTTACTCCCCAGGCTTAATAAACGGGACAGCGAACAGGCCTGGGAGAGTTGAATTCAGGGCTGGCTGAGACTGGGGACTAGTAAGGAAAGGAGATAGGAACTAGTGGTAAGTAACTCGATTCTGGCCAAAAGTAACGCGACCCATTAGTGGTGTATTCTTAGGTGGGGCAAGCGGGCCCGGTTGGAGGGGGCCCTGCCCCTGAGACTTGCCAGGGTGTCGCCCCCTTTCCTGGGACTCGTAGCGCATGTATTTGGGACAAAAACGCACAATGCGACCTGAGTGCGTCACGCAACAGAGATCCCAGAAGAGGAAGGGAGTTGTCCCGGCAGGTTCACTGCCCGCAACTGACCCACACTGGCAGATGGGCGACGCGGATCACTGGCTCCAGGACGGGTGGGGACCAACCAGCACAATAGAGCTATGAGAACGAAATGACAAGAGGAAGAAGACGAGCCCAAATGTCGCCGGTAGGAACAGGAGAGGAGGACAGAAGAGCTCCAAGGGACGGGTGGGGGTCGACTCTGATCCTGGAGAGAGCACGCAGAGAGCCACGTCCAGGTTCCAGGCACGGCGGCGCTTGGGGACAGCCTCCTCCCGCCAGCCCGCCCGCCTCCCCACTCCCGCGCCGCGCACCGTGTTGTAGAACTCGGCGATGGCAGGCACGATGGTGTAGTTGTCCTCGCACCAGTCCACCTCCGAGCTGCCAGCACGCAGCTGATCCCACCAGTGCGGGGCGCTCATGGCCGCACTGGGGCATTGAAGCAGCTGCTCCTGCAGCCGACAGGAAGGCAGAGCTGCCGCTGTGCCCGCAGCGGCGGAGGCGGCGGCCGAGCCTTTATGCACCACGGGGAGCCGCCGGATGTAGCGCCTCCTCAGGGCCTCCCAGCGCTCCGCTCAGCCTGTTGGACGTGACTCTCTCGCAGACCCCGCCCCCGGCTCCGCCCCCTGTGGGAGCCAGCCGGTCACGCCCACCCGGGGGCGGGACGTGCGGCGGAGCTGGTTGTAGGGAGGTGGAACCCGGTTTCCAAAGCTTCCAGACACCCTTACCCGCTGCAGGGGCTTCAAGGCCTTGACTGTCCTGCCCTCGCTGGCTCTCCTGGTTCACCCTCACTGGTGCCCCTTCCACCTGACCCGCACCCCCAGTTGTCCAAAGAGCTCCAGAACCAGCCCTGGCAAAAATTAAACAAAGAGAAGCCCAGGCCCCCCATGCCCCTGTGAGTTTGGAGGTGTTTGCACAGATTTCCGTGCTCCGCGCGTGGGTGCCCGCGCCCGAGAAAGGCCCTGGGTCCCTTTGAAGCAGGTAGGACTGGCTTGGTACTGTAGGATGGGGCAGGAAGACCTTAGGGGCTGGAGAGGCAGCCTCGACAACCATCTCCAGCGGCCTCTGCAGTGCACTCCCGCATAGAGCATCAGCGTGATCCTGCTCTGGGTGCCCTGGACTCCGGCGTTAGGCTTTAGTCTCCGATTAGATATGGGGTCACACTTCAGCCATCCCCAACCCTCAAAGGAGGCAGGGTGGCAGGTATGACAGCTCCACAGCATCCAAGGTACAAAAGATATCAGGGTTGTCTGGAAAGTATCCAATGATGTAATATGAAAAATAGAGGCGTCTTTGGCTGGAGTTTTTCCTGTCAGCCCTCCAGTGTAGCACTTACTGCCAGGCCAAGTGGGTACTATGGGCAACACCATTCCAGCTAGAAATCAAAAGTCAGGAAGCTCTCAGATCTGTTCATAACTGCTTTGCCCTGCTGCTATAGTTGTTAAATAGACGCTAATCTGTGGTCCTGTGTTCCTAGCAATTCCTGGAAAAAGCCAGTGTTTTTTATGGTGTGTGTGGGTGTGTGGGTGTGTGTGGTTTTTTGTTTTGTTTTTGTTGTTGTTTTTGGTTGTAGCTCTGGCCCTCCTTCCTTGGGAGGTTTTAGGATTCTAGGTCGGGACAGTTGAAGTGGCAGAAGAGTACCCCGAACACCAGCAGCTCTCCAGGGACTGCCCTCTCACTGGCCTAACCGTCCAGAGGGAACCTAGCTGGCAATCCAATGCCCTGTGCACCCGGGGTCCATCTGTCCTAGACACCTGCACAGCCACTTGTGTGTCTCCCCAGATGTCCATCACTGGCAGGAACTGTTAGCCCCAGCCCCACTTCTAGTCTCCAGGAAATCCAACTGTCTTCCCTGGGGGCCAGACACACTCCTTTCACCTTTGTCCCAACTTCCACCCAGTCCTCAAGAGCCAACTCCAAGAGCTACAGTGGCACCTCCTCCTGACATCAGAATTACCCAGACCAGCATGATACCCACTGGGAACTGTTTCCCACAGGCACAGAAGAAAAATATGTCAGTTAATTTCTCAGTGTCTCGGAGTGCTACAGCAGCCGTCCTACAATAATTGTCCCTGTTGTCAGCATTTTGCTCCTTCCAATATTCGAGGTGGAAATATCCATATTCATTATTAACTCTTAACGGTGTAGAACACACCAAGATTGTTTATGCCAGTGGCTCTCCAAGTGCAGAGGTGTACAAGGTCACATATCTGCCCTTTCTGTTGTCATTCTCTCCCCAGGATACACTGGCGTCTTCCAGGGGCTGTGTGTTGTGTGATGTCAGTAACTCTATGACAGCTAATGGGTGTGTGCTTATGTATACAGTATTCCGAGTTTCTGTTGCAGTTTCTAATATGGTAAAGTATTGATAGATATTACCACATACACAAAAGGTCTTTATGGTCCTCAATAATTTTTAAGAGTATAAAAGGAGTCCTCAGATCAAAAAGGTTGAGGCCTGCTCTTAAAATGATACTCCAGATTAAACCCTTTGTAATGCTTTTTTATCACCTAGAATTTTAAAATATTTATTGAGTCTAAATAAATAAAAATTTAATAAGTAAAATAAAAATGGAATAAATTAAAAATTTTAGACTTAGACATACATCATTCTTGTGCAAACATAGACAAGGAAAATATAAGCAAAATAAAATCATTAAGAAATTCCTGTAATTCTTTCCACTCAGACTCTCTGTTCTTCTTCTGAATCATTTTTCGCCTCCGAATTGTTAGTGTCCTTAATTACCAACTGTTGGTGGCACAGCACTTCTTAGTTCTCCACTACTGTTTGCTGTCACCTAGTATCCACGTTTTGATGCTCGCACATCTTTGATCCTACCTGAAGGCATCCATGGAAGGTTTTCAGACAACAGGCAGCAGCTTCTTTTCCAGACGGTCCTTATATGATTTGTTGACAGAAACATGGAGATGACCATTGTCAAGTCATCTCAACAGGAGTAGCCACTGAGTTTGTGCATGTTCGGTCAGTGACAACACATCGCAGCCACCATCTGGCCAACCGTGATTATAAAACGCCCGCCATGGTGAGCTGCATCTGGACTTCAGAGATGTTACAATGCAAAACAACGCGGGTGTTAGCTCGGGTGCAATGCGGAATTCACTGCTTAGAAATACCCCTTCTCTCCAGGTTCTGTTGAAAGAATGATGGGGAGTTTCCCTTCTACACAGGAACTCTTTATTGTCGATGACAATTCTGTTGCAAAATTAAAGCCAACCGCTTGGGTTCTGTCTAATTACAACTGCACAGAGAGTGCTTAAGCCACAGGCCATTGGTGAGTAAAGAAAGAACCCAAGTTATGTCCCTCCAAAGACCCCCTGTGGTGGTGGTCTTACAACTGTGTTGAAACTTTTCTGTTTTCATACACTCCGTTGTTAACATTTTTCCAATGGATATAACCTTAGTGATGTACCATTAGGACCTCTTGTTAGGTAATGAATTTTGAAATTGCTTTATATTAGTAGTGTGATGCCTTAGTGGCTGCTGTTAATGGTTTAATTTTAAAAAAAAGTGGTATCTGGTGTAAACAGAGTTTGAGGAGGGTGGGGTGGGTGACAGGAGTGAATAGGGCACTGCTGAGCTCTGACAATGAGTTTGCTTGTGTTACTTTTGGCCTAAATATGAGTCAGTGATACAGAGGCACGAGAGAGCAGGTCTGGGAGAACCACCCCTGCAGGGAAGTCGGGATGCCAGCAACTTCTATTTTTACGGAGTTTACAACCGTGTTTATTTGATCTAAGTAAATATCTGATGATAAATATCCAGTTCAACTAGTTCCACAAGTGGAAATCCTCAAGTCACAAAGTCTTCCTTAGGGGAAAAAAATGTAAGCCTTGTGTAAATGACACAAGCGTGGTTCCCAGGCCAGCAGCCTCAGCATCACCTGGAGAATTTGGTTAGAAATGCAGATTTCGAGGTCCATACTCCAGACTTGTTGAATCAAAAGCTCTGGGGGAGCGGGGGGGGGGGGGGTCCCTTGGTCTCTGGCTTACAAAAGCCCTCCAAGTGATTCTCACCCAAACTCCAGTTGGAGAACCACGGTTTTAGCCAATGCGTGGTAAGGCCGAAATGCACTGTGGACTGAACACTTGGCTGCCCTAAAAAACCATGTCCCAGCCACGACTGCTGCTGCCACCAAGGAGAGGAGGGAAAAAAAGAGGAAACCCGACAGAGGAAGGCTTCCTGTCATCCCACTCCTCCCCAAGAGAGCAGGAACTCGGGGTCCGGTCCCCATCCGGTAGTTTCCCGACAGACCACTTCCTGCTGTAGTCACAAGGCCTCTCCTTTCTCAAATCTGCACTGGAAACCCACAGACAGGGCTAGGACTGGGTGTAAGATAAAAGGCTGGTTCTGACTGGGAGTCTGAGGCTTTGCCTGTGTCTGAAGTGCACGGAAGTCGTGAACATGTGCTTTGCTGCTTCTGGGTAGAGAAGGCACCCCTGTGTTAGAGAACTGCGACTGGGCAAGGGGGAAGCAGTTCTGAGCACCTGCTTTGTGCAGAGCTCCCCGTTAAGGGCTGGGTGATACAAAGTCAAATAAGATACTATTCTTGGCCTCATGGAGCTGAGACTAGTAGAGGCACATGAACCATCAGGAGACAATGTGATAATGGTTAAAATGGAGGTGTGTGTACACAGAATGTGACAGCAGAGCGGTGGAGACCCATGTCTGCTTTGGGAGCCAAGGGAGGTTCAGCCAAGGGGGCAGCCTCAGAACTGAGAGGTACACGATGCATAGGATTTTACCAGGCATAACACTGAGGAGAGGGAATTCTCCAGAAGGAACTGCATCTGCAAAAGAGGTCCAGGAAACCATAATAATTCAGGAAACTTCAAATACTAGGTTTCAGCTGGAAAAGTGGCAGAAGCAGAGGCTGAATTAAAAGACACACAGCTGATGTGAAAAGAGTAGGTCGCCAGGAAGGAAGCCTGGATGGCAGAGGAATAAAATAGACATCGGGAGGGGCGATGTGGGCTAAGGTATGCATGCATTCACTTCCGTGTGGTTATCGAATACTTGCTATGTGCCTGGACACTTTTCTGGGTGTCGGGATGAAATGGTCAGAGCTGCTGTCGCCGCCCCCACAAAGCTTGCAGTCCCTAGCGGGAAAGTAAGACATTGCGTATTGCGTGAGTAGCTTATCATTGCGCCACCTGCCGTGAAAAGGGACAGGTCCCATGACAGCACAGAGCAGGGGCGTGGACCCATCTGAGCGTCTCGGGGAGGGCTTCCTGGACATGTGGACTCTAAGCTGAGGGGTGACGTTTAAGGCCCGCGCAAAGGGAATTGAAAGAAGGCACGTGATTGAGATGTAATATAGGAGCTATGATCGATTGCACTTTGAAATCCAGAATTTGAACACACTTTCCCATCCCTCTGACATGGAACTTGACCTTGTCGTTGGCTCCAGCCAGCTGAATGCGCATGGAATGGAGTTGTGCCGAGACCGAGCACTAGCAGAGGCTCTGAAAGCGATTCCTGGTTCTGGCATTCCTCTTTCCCCTCTGCTGTGTCCCACACTGAGACTGTTTCTTCAGCCTGGATCCTGGAATGAAGAAGACACGTGAAACAGAGCAGAGCTGTGGGCAACCCCTAGAGAACTTAGAACATGAGCAAAAACCAAAACTTTGGCTTGTTGACCGCTGAGGAGGGGGTGGGGACAGACCGTTCCTTACTCCAGCATAACCTAAAGAAGGCTGGCAAAGACAGAAGGAGAATTAATAGAGGCTAACTACTGATTAGAGGGAGGGCACGAAAGGGTGGGGAAAACAGAACACAACTTCAGAGTCGAGCCTGCGTGAAGATGGCGAGGTTACTAACCCAAAAGGCAAGAGAGAAGGCAAAATTGTGGGCTAGGCTTTGATTTGTTGAGTAAAAGGGGCAGGTTCAATATCCAGGAAGGTACATTCTCTCAGCAACTAAAAAGGCACATTAGGAGACCAGGGACAGGTCAGGATCAGAGAGGAGGATCTCCGACAATAAAGTGATACCGGAGGGCCCTGAGCTCACTCTGGACACAGCAAGGAAAGGGAATGAAGGCAGGTGGAGGGCAGGTCCTTGGGCCTAAGGGACAAGGAGGCAGCAGTCCTGGGAGCCACTAGCAGGAGTAGAGGACAGAGGAATAGAGAAAGAGTAAGAGAGGCAGCAGTATGAAGCAGTTTTGCCAAAAAACAGAGACCCTAGACCAGATCCAAACTAGCTCTCACTGCCAATTCACAGGAGCCGAACCTCCCGGCTATCTTGTTCAAAATGCTAAACCTGCAGATCCTGATTCAGTGGGTCCTGAGTGGAGTCCAAGATTCTGCGTTCCTAACAGCCCTGCCAGTGGTGCCGGTGCTGCTGGTCCGTGGGCCATAATGTAGTAGCAAAGCTAGAGGGAACCGAAAAAATGACAGTGGGACGATGCAGTCAATAAAATCCAGATCAAGGGAAAGTCTTCATGACAACTCAGTTTCTTAAAAGAAAATTGGGGAGGAAACCTGAAGATGTCCTCTAGACTGCAGTGGTTCCCATGTGTGCACCCCTTTTAAACTCATTTCTATACATAGTACCCCTTGTTTTTAAAACACTTTTGTCAGTGCCTGTCTTCATGTAAAACAGTGGAAGTGAGGTGATAAGTAAGGAAGAAAAATTACTGCCCTAACAGTACAAGCCACAGATTTAATTTTACAATATGCGTAACAGTTAAATATTAATGATGATCAAGTGTTTAAACATTACATTTAAAAACTAGTTGAAAAGAACCACAATTAAAGACAATGCATTTACTCAGTAACTGATCAAACACCTGGCTACGGATGTGTTTGTGTGTTTGGTGGAGTTCTGGAAACGTTGCAAATGGATTGTTCTGAAACTGCGCGCCATGATTGGTAGAAGGGCGGTTTGGGGGCGGGTTCCATAGCCTCACCCATCATCATCCACTCCCCGATCTGATTTTGAAGCGTCTCCATTAACGGTGATCGTAGCTTATCATCGATTGTTCCATAATGAACACTTTGCATTTTTTTCTTCACTTGTTTTTTCGCCATCACTGATTATTTTTCACGTACCCCCGGGGTATGCGTACCACCGCTTGGGAACCCATGTCCCACTGCAATGTGTAGACTTGGTTCAGATCCTGAACCAGAGTGCAGACACATGCTCGCTAAGGCAATTATGAAGCTGTCAGCCCTGGGTGTTTGATGACCGGGGATCTGATGGTGGTGTGGTGATTACGTTTTAGAACATGAGCCTTCAAAAGACTACATCCTTTATGATTCCATTTTTATGACATTCCAGAACAGGCACCACTGAAGGATAGAAAAACCGATGGTTATTTGGAGGTGGGAGAAGGAATTCAGTGCACAGGGGCAGGGGAATTTTGAGGGGTGACAGAACTATTCGTTATCCTGATGATGATGGTTATATGAGTAAATGAGCTTATTAACACCTCAGACCTGGACCTTAAGAAGGTAAATTTTAATGCAGATATATTATACCTCAATGAACTCGACCAAAACCAAAAATAATCCAAAAAAAGAGCATTGTTGTTTAGAGATACATACTGAAATATTTACAGACAAAATAGAGTATCTGAGATTTGCTTTGAAATAAGGGTGGGTGCTTTGGGGGGATAGATGGAGCACGCCTTTGAAACTGGGTAGTAGACACATTCAGCTAGTCTCTCTACTTTGTATGTGTTTAAAATTTTCCGTGATAAAAAGTTTGTTAAAAACTAAAGAAGCAAAGGGCTTCATTAAATAGGGTGTCCCCACTATCACCCGTGTATGTAACCAAGAACACGAGCGGGCCGGGGGCAAGTGAGGGCTCCGCCTTTAGCAGCGGGTACCCGTGAAGCAGCGGTTGTGGTCCAACTTGTGGTTGTTACCTCCTGTCCCCTTCATTCCAGGAGGCACAGGACCTACAGGGAGGTAGGTCATCCTCACATGAGGAAGTAAATGGCAATCAGCCTGAGCCGCACCCTTCACCTGGGGCAGTGGGGCAGCCGAGTGTGGTACGGGCGGTGCTACGGCCACAGACTCCCTGGAACCAGGAAGCTAGAAAGGCCAGGGCGGGTCAGTGCCATGCTTCACCACCCAGGGCGCCCCTGGCACTGGGCTCTTTGGTTCCGGAGATGTGCTGTGAGGATGTGTGCCCCGGTGCATCAGAGACACCGTACCTATCGGAGACACCGTACCCGATGGATGGGCTGCATCACAGTGGCCTGTAAAACCTCACGCTTCCTTCGCTCTGCCTTCAGCCTTTCAGAGACCAAGGCACAGCGGGGGAAACAGAGGCGATGGGAGTCTACAGGGAGGAGGTCAGGTTGGGGTCAAGTGTGGGGAAGGGACAGCTAAAATGTATTTAGTAGAGAAGAAAGGTACATAGATGGGGCACAATCTAGAAGAAGGGTTACAGGACATTCTGTAAATAGAGCAGTGCCTTGAGCAAATCTAAGCCTAAGGAAAAGGCACCCAGGTAGAAAAAGATTTAAAAATGTGAAAGGAGAAAAAAAAGGCAAAGATCCTGAAGGAGATGAATTGAAAACTCAAGACTTTACAATTTGCCTGGAGAGAAAGGATGGCACAGCGTAGACACTTATTGTTTTGCCTGCCGCAGCATCCCCTCCTTTTCTGGGACCTTCTGCTGCTGCTGCAATGAGGATGACCCACCTCCCACCTTCCCTTGCCCCCAGCCGCCCTCCTATGGCTCCCACAGGAAGCAGCCACAGTCGTACGCTGTGACCCAACTCTGTAGCCGGAGTTGGTTGGTTGGTCCAGGGTGGGTCTTGACCCAAGCTGGCTCATCAGAATGCATCAGTGGGGATTCGGGGTCAGAATTGAGCTCTTCCAGCCCCATCTCGCTGCCTGGTGGAATGGAGATGTTAACCTGGGCAGGATTGATGACCTGTTCTACCAGAAGGACAAGGGAGCAGGCACAATTGGTCAGCAGGGCAAGGGAATACTGAAGTAGTCTCCAAAGGGGCTGTGCTCGTGGAGGTGCGTCCACCTGGAAAAGCAGGCCCAGGCTCCAGCTCCGCCCAGGCATCTAGCCACACGCAGATGTTCCCAAGATACCCAGGACCTGTTTTATAGGAGAGTCACATTTTTGCTTAAGTTAGTTTGAGTTGGGTTTATGTGACTTAAAACCAAGTGTTCTAACAGAACTTCATGCTAAGAAAAAGGGGTATGTTCAGACCATATATGAACACCTACACACCTTTTGAGAATAAGAAAAGATTGAAGTAGCTCCTCCTCCTGCGAGAAGTGGGAGAAGAAGTTGACTACTGAAAATGAGAGGTCCAGGTATGAGGTCAGAGGCCTTGAAGAAAGTAAAAAAGATTGGGACTAGATCCTCTTTTTTAATTAGATTCTCTAATCATTCTAACAGTTGGAAACAAGGATCTAAAATGTAGTATATTCTATAGATGGGACAGTCATTGCCAAGAACGGTCCAGACTAGACACCAAGAAAAGCCACCTATCTTTAATCTTTCTCATTAGCAATGCAGGCTGGGGAACAAATGATGCAGAAATGAGGTGACACTTGACCCTCTTTTGAAGTATGAACATTTGAAGAAATTCTAAATGTATTTGACAGTTCCCAAAATAAATAGACACACCCCAACGACTTGGATTTCTCTTCACATGGAAAAGTTACTAATGTATTTTAGGATGAGCCTAAGGAGGGCAAGTTAGCAGTTTCTATCACAATTATAAAACTATATACATTTAGACGAGGCATTTTTTTTTAAATATAATATAGGATAGTTAAAAGTTTATTAAAGAAAGTATACTCTGAGACATGGAATTGGCTGACCCCAGACAGGAAAGCCGAGCAGGCATTTCCACCTGAAGTAATTATCTTACATTTTTACCCTCACACGTGGGCGATACTTACATGCAGGGTCATTCATATAATTGCAGCTTTTTCCATAACAGCAAATAACTGGAAACAATATCCATTGGGAGGAGACCAGTGAAAAGCCAATTAGGAAGCTCTTCATGTACTAAAAGAGAACATTCCCTACCATGTGTTACTTTCTCTTCAATAAACTATCTTTCGTTTCAAGTCTTAAAAAAAAAAGTATGCATAGAATATATTTGTTCCAATAAATTTCTGAATGTATAAACAAAGAAACTAATAATTCTAAAGAACTGTGCAGAGTGAGAGGGGCTAACTGGAATGTAGGGCGAGAAAGCTGTATACTTTTTCATAATTTTTAAAATTATAGGCATATTTTTTAAAAAGAGAATTTGAGGTGAGAAAGTGGACATAATAAGTATAGCAATTTACCTTAGTCTGTTTGGACTGCTATAGGAAAAGTACCATAGACTGGGAGGCTTAGAAACAACAGACATTAATTTCTTACAGTTCTGGTGGTCATGGAGTCCAAGATCAAGGCTCCTGCAGGTGTGAAGAGCCAAGACTCATCATACATCTACTGCGCACTAAGAACTGTTTAACTTTTATCGCACATTAGTTTGTTTATCCCTGACCAGAGCTTTATAAGAAAAGTACTGTCACCATTTCACAGATGGAGAAACTAAGGCACAGAGAGAGCAAGTAAGTTGGCCAAGAACATATAGCTAATAAGGAATGAAAATACGGGGGACAAATAGATTGCCCTGGTGCAGTGACTTGATCTGATAAATACAGAAACAAACACGGGTTTATTCTTGTACTTTTCCTGTCATCCCTGTTCCTTCCTGCCCACCACCAACTGCATCATGGTGTGCCGGAGCCAATGTTCTGCGAAAACGTCCTGCAGTCCCTGACCCGAGGTGGGAGAAATCCATCACAATTCTTGCTCCTGGATACAGCTAGAGAAATAGTGCCCACCAGTTTTCCATTTCTTTAACTTCCTTTCCCAAACACAATGTGGCCTGTTTTGAAATTAGTTTCTTCCTACAAATAGTAATTGCCCTTGAGATTTACTTTTTTGCATCTAAAACAATCTTTTCCCTTGTTTCCTCGCCTTTGGCCAAATGTGAAACTGCTTACTAAAATGCAGAAACTCATTTCCTCCCTTACTACTTCTCTTCCTTTCTGTATTTATACCTCCCTTTGGAAAATATCCCTTTTCTCAAACACACTTGAAAATGTCACTTTACCAGTTAGGGAAACACTTCCTTTACTGATTGCTTCTGTGATTACTTCAGATGCAGAAATGTGTTCCATTTATGCAGGCTCCTGCAGCTGAGGGACTCTACCTATGAGCCCTGGTGGGGCTGAATTGTGTCCCAAATCACAGCTGAGGGACTGGAGCCAGTTCACGGGCCACTTCCGGGTCCATCGCCAGGCCTGAGGTCTGCATGCCTGTTACCCAGTGCATGGGGGGATGTGACTCTTTCTGGATCCCCTCTGGTGCTGGGGACAGAGCCACAGCCACATGGGCTGTTGATGAGTTCTCAGGTATGGAGCTGTTTCTGGGTCTATAGCTTTGACCATGGCTGTGGGCCTTCATTCTCACACGTCCCTCCTCAGTCCAGGGGTTTCACAGTCTGCCTGGATCCCACAGTTCCCACACAGACACCCTGGATGGATGCCAAGTTATCGTTGGTGGGCTATAAGCAAGGGAAGTCTGACTTGGTCACCTCAATGATGTTACAACTTTGAGTATTCCTCTGTGTAAATGTGTACATATTTTTAAAAATACATTAAAAGGATGAAAAAGGAAACAACCACAAAATTTAATATATAGTTGGCTCTCTATATCTGTGGGTTCTGCATCCACAGCTTCAACTAACCTCAGATAAAAAAATATTCAGAAAAAAATTTTAGGCTGTTGCTCATGTGTACTGTGCAGTTAGGTCACAATGGCTGTGTCTGTACTGAACAGGTACACACTTTTTTCTTGTCATACAATACAAACTACAGTATAACAACTATTTACATAGTTTTTACATTGTATTAGGTATTAAAAGTAATCTAGGGACTATTTAAAGTATAGGCATACCTTGGAGATAATGTGGTTTTGGTTCCACAATAAAGTGAACATTGCAATAAAGTGAATCACATGAATATCTTGGTTTACCAGTGCATATAAAAGTTATGTTACCACTATACCAGCATCTAATTGACTGCAATAATGTTATATAAAAAAAGGAAAGAAAACAAACAAAAAAAAAACAATAGCGCACCTTAATTTTAAAATACTTTATTGCTGAAAAAAATGCCAACCATCATCTGAGCCTTGAGTGAGTTACAATGTTTTTGCTGGCGGAGGGCCTTGCCTCAATGTTGATCGCTGCTGACCAATCAGGGTGGTGGTTGCCGATGGCTGGGGTGGCTGTGGCAACTTCTTAAAGTTAAATAACAATGAAATTTGCTGCATCGATTGACTCTTCCTTTCACCTACAATTTCGCTGAGGCTGTTTGATAGCATTTTGCCCACAGGAGAACTTTCAGAGTTGGACTCAATCCCCTCAAACCTTGCTTCTGCTTTATCAACTAAGTCTAGGTAATATTCTAAATCCTTTGTTGTCATTTCAACAATCTGCACAGCATCTTCACCAGGAGTAGATTCCATCTCAAGCAATCACTTTCTTTGCTCAGCCATAAGAAGCAACTCCGCATCTCGTCAAGGTTGGTCATGAGAGGGCAGTAATTCAGTCACATCTTCAGGCCCTACTTCTATTCTCGTTCTCTCGCTGTCTCCACCACATCTGCAGTTACTTCTTCCACCGAAGTCTGGAACCCCTCAGAGTCATCCATGACGACTGGAATCAACTTCTTCCAAACTCCTGTTGATGTTGATATATGACCTCTTCCCGTGGATCATAAATGTTCTTCATGGCATCTAGAATGCTGAATCCTTTCCAGAAGGTTTTCAGTTTACCCAGACAACATCAGAGGAATCACTATGTATGGAAGCAATAGCCTTATCAAATGTAATTGTTAAATAATAAGACTTTAAAGTTTAAGTTACTCTTGACTGTGGGCTGCAGAATGCGTGTGTTAGCAGGCATGGAAACCACATTAATCTCTGTACACCTCCATCAGAGCTCTTGGGCGACTGCGTTCCTTGTCAATGAGCAGTAATATTTTTACATGAACCTTTTTTTCCAAGCAATAGGACTCAACCATGGGCTTAACATATTCAGTAAACAGTGTTCTAACAGTTGTGCTGTCATCTGGGCTTTGCTGTTCCATTTCTAGAGCACAGGCAGGACTGCAACCTGTCTCTTGATGCCTTTGAAGCCAGGCATTGGCTTCGCTCTACTATGAAAGTCTGAGGTGGCATCTTCTTCCAATGTAAGGCTGTTTCATCTACACTGAAAATCTGTTTAGTGCAGCCCCCATCATCAGTGATCTTAGCTAGATCTTCTGGATAACTTGCTGCAGCTTCTCCGTCAGCATTTGCTGCCTCCTTGCACTTCTGTATGATGGAGATGGCTTCTTTCCTCCAACTTCATGAATCAACCTCTCCTAACTTCCACCTTTTCTTCTGTAGCTTCCCCACCTCTCTCAGCCTTCACAGAATCGAAGAAAGGGCCTCGCTCTAGATTAGGTTTTGGTTTAAGGGGATGTTGTGGCTGGTTTGAAATACTCAGCAACAGATGAATAAATAAATGTGGTATAGTGAACTCTCAGTTAACCAGAACTCAAGCAACCAGCAGTCTCAAGCAACCAGCACCAAAAAAATCTTCTATTTTTTTGCTGGTTGCTTGAGAATTTTGCAGGTTGCTTGAGAGTGCCGCGTACATCTATCTGCATGTACTAATCCCCACGGGTGCTGGTTAACTGAGAGTCTATCGTGTATAGATACAATGGAATATTATTCAGCCTTAAAGAGGAAGGAAATCCTGTCACATGCTACAGCGTGCATGAACCTTGAGGACATTATGCTAAGTGAAATAAATGAATCACAAAAATACAACTACTATAGGATTCCACTTATATGAAGTGTCTAAAGTAGTCAAATTCGGAGAAACAGAAAGCAGAAAGGTTTTTACCAGGGACTGGGAGAGGAGGGAAAAGGGAGTTGTTTTTAATGGATATAGAGTTCTAGTTTTGCAAGCTGAAAAGTACTGGAAATCTGTTTCACAACAATGTGACTATGTTTAACTCCACAGAAGTGTGTATTTAAAATGGTTTAAGATGGTCAATGTTATGGTGTTTTTTAGCATAATAAAAAATACATTAAAAACTATAAAGGTACCTGAGCAATAGTCCTAGATTTTACTCTCTGCCTCATGTCAACTCACTACTGTTACTTTGGTAAAAAAAAAAAAAATAGCTAAAAAAGATGGGCAAAGGACAGGAATAGGCATTTCTCCAAAAAAGATATACAAACGGTGAACAAGTACATAAAAAGATGTTTAAGATCATTTGTCATTAGTCATTAGGGAAATGCAAATCAAAAACCACAATGAGGCACCACTTCAGACTCACTAGGATGGCTATAATTTAAAAAGAAAGATAATAAAACAAGTGTTAGCCAGGATATGGAGAAATTTGAGCCCTCATGCACTGCTGGTGGAAATGGCTTAGCTGCTATAAAATTTTGGCAGTTCCTCCAGTGGAATTCAGCAATTCCACTCCTAGGTGTACACCCCCCAAAATGTAAAACAATGGTACTCAAACATCCCAGCACTATTCACAATAGTCAGAAGGTGGAAACAGCCTGAAAGTCCATCAGTGGGTGAATGGATAAAAAAGCTGTGGTTAACCCTAGTGGAATATTAGTCAATCATAAAAAAAGAATGAACTGATACATGCTACAAGGATGAACTTCAAAAACATTAGAAGCCAGACATAAAGGTCACATCTTGAGTAATTTCATATATGAAATGTACAGACTAAGTAAAGCCGTAGAGACAGAATACAGATTGTGCTTGTCAGTGGCTGATGGGTGAGGGGAATGGGCACCAACTGCTTAATGGGTATAGGGTTTCTCTTAGGGATGATGCAGTGTTTTGGAACTGGATAGAAGTAGTGGTTGTACTTTATTATGAATATACTAAATGCCATTGAATTGCCCACTTCAAAAAGATTCACTTCATCACATCAATTTCACCTGAACAAAGATATTAATATGTACGGGTTTTAAATGCATCATTTCACCGACATTCTGTATTTTAACATCAGGTGTTCAAACAGGATTTAGTAGAATCAACTTTGAATGTGAAGCAGGCCTAAACTCAAAACTTTGTGGTACTAAAGTGAAAAATGGGATGCAGTAATCTTGGAAAGTAATAATTATTTTTGTTTACTTGAAATGCAGGAGTTTTTTTTCTTTAAAAATACAGGTAGTAGGCAATACATTTTCCTTTCTTTAGGGTACTGATTGAGAGTGTGGGCTTTTAGAGTTAGATCACCTGGGTTCTCATTCTTGTTTTCCCAGGAATGTTCTGGGGGACTATCAAATGCACTGTATCTTTCTGTACTGTTAGCTGATTTAAGATTTACTGTAATACATTCACTAATTCTCCCTCTGCTGGTTGGCTAGGTACTGCCACATTCGAATAGACTAATACCTACCAGAGCTGAGGAGTATGATCATTTGAAAATATTTACAGATTACTGATTATGTGCCATGCATGTTGCTGCATCCTGAGTATACCATAGTGAACTTAAGGCAGGACCCCTGGCTTAACTGTTCTCATCTAGTAGAGGAGACAGACTATAAACAACCAATTTATGTATCACGATTAAGTACTAGATTATAAAGGAAAACAGTGCTGTACTAAAGAATGATACTGTTTGAGGCAGTGTGGTCAGGGAACGGTTCTCTCAGGGACACCTTATGTGAAAGATCTGCCCGGCAGTAACCAATGGCAATAGCTATGTTAGGGACTGTGGAAAGCTTGTAAGGCTAAGGAGTTTGAAAAGTATTTACCTGCAGTTTAAAGTAAATGGTGCATTTCCAGCAAGGGACTAAATACAATTTTGGGTTTTAAAAAGATCGCAGAGGCAAGACAGAAAGCAGACTATTTAGGAGGCCTGGACTTGGGGTAATTGTGAATAATGGCCTAACGTGACAGGGTGGCTGCGGATGTCCTTCTGTGATAGAAATGATGACCACAGGGCGGTTGGAGGGCAAGCGGATGAGCGAGTACTTAAGGGAAAACCGTATCAGGTTCTCAGGGTGTTTTGCTGTGAACCGCCGGAAACAGGGCTGGGGAGACACGCTCCCGAACTGGGGATCCTCCCACGGCGTGCTGTACTCCGGTCACGCGCTGCTGCTTTGGCAGCATCAAATGGTGTGTCCGAGAGCGAGCTGGGGAGAACGGGAAACATCAGGCAGCGAACCGTCTAACCTTGAGAAATAAGTGTGGCGGCGACGCTAAAGCTCTGCCACAGGTGCTGCTGAGCCCCCAATTACCCCTCCAACTGCTGATTAGCCCCAACCCCCGGAAGTCCCGCCTACCCACGGTCACTTCCGTTAGTCACGCTTTTTTTTTCCCATCTCGCGAGAACTGGAAGTGCCTATGTGATCTGGGTCAGGCGGAAGTCGGGCCTCTTTTTCGTGGCGCCTCGGAGGCGGTAGGCTGCTTCAGGATGAAGGTAGGAAGTGGTGGTGGTTGTTAAGACTATGCTCTCGGGACGTGAATCGAGCCCCAACCCACGGCGTTGCCGTAGCTGTAGCTCTCCGAAGCCCAGGCTCTAGGTAGAGAAGGGTCTGAGGGAGGAGAAAAGTCGCCGTTGTGGGGCCGAAGCTCCTGGGGAGGGCGGATGGCGAGCGATTGCCGCTGGAGTTGCGCCTTGTGGGAGCGCCATGGTGGCGTCCTCGGGCCCAGCCGGGACAAACACGGGTCCGCTGCCCAGGTGGCGCTCCTTAAGTCGGGCTCCTTAACCCCGGGAGTGAACGGCTGCGTGGCGCCCTGCGCTTCCGGAGTCATTCCACAGGCCTTGGGAAAAACTATTTTTAGAGCGGTGCTTGTTGCACGCTATAGCGCACACGTGCTAAAGGGGATAAAACCGGTGGCGCAAGCTCTCTGCTGATGGTCTGGGAGTGCAGTTAAAGGTTTTTTGCAGTGGAATACCTTTGTAGGTGGCTCTGCGGTTTTCATAAAGCTTTTTTCCCCCCCCGGTTTAATCCTTAGCTGAACATCTCTTTCCCAGCCACTGGCTGCCAGAAACTCATTGAAGTGGACGATGAACGCAAACTTCGTACCTTCTATGAAAAGCGTATGGCCACAGAAGTTGCTGCTGACGCTCTGGGTGAAGAATGGAAGGTGAGTGTGGACTACCGTTGTTGTAACTGTGTAAGGGCGGGGGTAAACGCAGTTGGTACTTGGTATGTATAATGGGGTTCAAACTCAGGCTTCTGTATGCTTATATTGGGCTCGTTACCTCCCAACATCATCTTGTAGGATAGACCTATCGCCTGGCAGCTTCATGTAGAGCAAATGGGAAAATAAATATCTGTAATTGCGCCGCAAGCTGATCTCCAAAGGGAACCTTTAAAGTGCCAAGAAGGGATCTTTCTGATCTAGTTGTTTTTTGATACTTTGTCCTCCTGGATCTGTTACCTTAAGCAAAACAGGTTAGCATATGGCTTGATTGGAAGGCATTTGCTCATTGAACTTGGCAAATTGGAAATGTAGATGAAGCTGGGAGTCTGGAGAAAAGTTTAAGGAGTTTAAAATTGGTACTTCGAGGATTGAGGGTGTACTTCCTGAGGCTGCTGACCTGTATGTATAACGTTGTATTCTCCTGTAGGGGTATGTGGTTCGCATCAGCGGGGGGAACGACAAACAAGGCTTCCCCATGAAGCAGGGAGTCCTGACCCATGGCCGCGTGCGCCTGCTCCTGAGTAAGGGGCACTCCTGTTACAGACCCAGGAGGACTGGAGAAAGAAAGCGCAAATCTGTTCGGGGTTGCATCGTGGATGCCAATCTGAGTGTTCTCAACTTGGTCATTGTAAAGAAAGGTGAGGCTCGTGTTCTTGCGGTCAGTTTTTGACGACATTGATTTAAAGCTCATTGTCCAAGTGCTTTCTTATTTGCAGTATCCACAGTTTGACCAGTGGACTTTTATTCGTTTTACTAATATATAAACAGTAATTTAGGGTTCTTCGTAAGGAAATAGAATTAAAATGTCTTTATTTACTTGTCTCTTAGGGGAGAAAGATATTCCTGGTCTCACTGATACTACTGTGCCTCGTCGCCTGGGGCCCAAAAGAGCTAGCAGAATCCGCAAACTTTTCAATCTCTCAAAAGAAGATGATGTCCGCCAATATGTTGTGAGAAAGCCTCTAAACAAAGAAGGTAGGGAACATTATGCAGCTTAGTTAGGGCTTGCTAAATTTCAGTAATTTGTCTGTGGTGTTTTATGTGCATATTAGAAATAAAATCTGTGCTATTTATCTGGAGTTTTCAGGAAAATATTGGAGAGGACTAAGATAGGCAGTTGATATTAATTCTTGTTCTGTCCATGCCATCTAGAGCAGTGGTTCTCAACCTTCCTAAGGCTGTGACCCTTTAATACAGTTCATGTTGTGGTGACCCCCATAAAATTATTTTCGTTGCTACTGTTACGAATCGTAATGTAATATCTCATACCTGTTTTCCGATGGTCTTAGGCGACCCCTGTGAAAGGGTCGTTCGACCCCCAAAGGGGTCGCGACCCACAGGTTGAGAACAGCTGGTCTAGACTTCACATTTCTAATGAAAATTTTGCTGAGACTTGTTGATGTTTAAGTTTATCCAAAAATAACTTACCAAACATTAAGTTCATTGCTTTTGGGTTGAGAATGGAAAGAATGATAGAAAATTCTGGGACTGTGATGAATGTGCTCTCATCCCAGCACACTTTTGCTCTTTTTTGCTAGCAGGTTTTGATTGGGGGTTTTTTTACCACCAAAAAATGTGCTTTCACCAGCTGAAGTTGCTTTCACTTCTGGCCCTACAGAAAAGTTAGAAAAATACTATATTCAGAATACCAGGGAATGGGTGTTTGGAATTTTGGAGTTTTATATTTTTAAAATGTAATATTAAAATGTAATATTGTTAATTAAGCAACATAACCCATCAACAGTGAAGTCCGTAACAGCAATGCTAACATTAATGTTTTTATAGTGAAATGTGTGAATATTGGCATTAAATGGAATAAACAGCCTGTCAGTTCAGATTGGGTTTTCCTGACATCTGAAGAAAAACGTTTTTATTTTGAGAACTGGAGACTTAAACATGTACCTGGCATATAGTAAGTCTTCATTGGTTACTCGCTTCAGGTAGTTGGACACCACCTATGTGCCAGGTACTATTTTAAATGCTGAGGATATACAGTATAGACAAATTATCCTCATGAAACTTAAACTTAAAAATTGCTGGTGAGTACATGGGAACTGCCTGTAATCACGCCTTTGTAAATACCATCAGTGTAGTGAGTGTGCTAGTTGACAGGTGTTTGTTTATAAGCTGGTTCTTGTGTTTCTTGTATTAAGGGATTGTTTATCTCACTTTAAGCAGAACTTGAACAATTGAGTTAGTCTTAGACTATTTACGTGAGTATTTATTACTCCCACAAGGTGTCCACAAACTAAAATGATTAAATCTGAAGACTTTTGCTACGAAGCAGATCTGTAATCTATAGGATATTGAATTATAAATCAGGCTAAATGGAGATATCCTGAAAACACTGGCATGTGGTCACTTTTTAGAAGGGCTTCTCAAGTTTTCCTTGTGTTCAGACAATACTTAGCCCAGCTTGGATTTTTATTGACAGTGGTGTTTTAAGTTATAGAATAGTTCAAATTGGATTTCAATGGCCTCATATAAGTTTTCATAGTTACTATCTCAATGAAGTGTGCATCTGTTTCTAATATTTTTTAAAATGTAGATGGAGTCCTGATGAGCAAGGGTAATGAGGAGTGATTAAGCCATTTAAATTTTTAGGTAAGAAACCTAGGACCAAAGCACCCAAGATTCAGCGTCTTGTCACTCCACGCGTGCTGCAGCACAAGCGGCGGCGCATCGCTCTGAAGAAGCAGCGCACTAAGAAAAACAAGGAAGAGGCTGCAGAGTATGCGAAACTTCTGGCCAAGAGAATGAAGGTTAGTCTAACATGGTTGGCGGGGAGGGGGAGGAGTCAGTTCTAGCTTTGGATTTGCATCTTTAGTGCAGGTGAGCTCAACCATGCCTTTTTGTTTGTTTAGGAGGCCAAAGAAAAACGCCAGGAACAGATCGCCAAGCGGCGCAGGCTGTCCTCTCTGAGAGCTTCCACTTCTAAGTCTGAGTCCAGTCAGAAATGAGGTTTTCTAAGAGTAATAAATAAATAAGATCAGACACCAAATCTTTCTTTTAAATTTTTCATTAATGGTAAAACTTAAGGTATGAACAGAAAGAACCTGAGGTCATAGTAAAGGGGAGGGGGGATATAAAGTGTATAAGGTGCCTGAAGGTGATAATACCCTTCAAATTTAGATGGGGACCATACTGCCATTGTGGAAGAAGTGGCCAGACCAGGGTTGGTCTTGGAACCTGTGGGTGGCTCAGGAGGATGTTCAGTGTAAGGTGTTTTCAGCAATGCGTGAAACAATTTGAGGGAAATAAATAACTAGGGCTACTAATCTTTTGTACACTTTATTGAGGAATACAGTTTTTAAACATCTATACATAAAAAGTGTCCTTGTGAAGATGGACATTTGTCAAATGTAAAAAAGATAACTTGTTAAAAGCAGTTAATGGATACCATTTGAACCAGTTCACAGAAGTTTTTAAAACCAGTGCAAATTTACTGCATTAACAAAGCTTTTTAACTCCAGTGAATTGTTATTCATGCTTTTATTTCATACTGTAAAGGATGAATAAGGAGAAAATACTATACTTTTTCTAATGTATCAGGTCTAATTTCTATGGTAACTACAGTTAGAATTAGCCTTTACAGACTATGGGTCTTAAAAAGAAGGCACTTCTGCTTCAAGGGTGAAGAAAAGGGGCTGCTTCTTTGCTGAAATATATTGTAAAATTTTCAAATTTTAACATGCAGAGATGAGTTCCCATGTGAGACCAATAATGCCAGTCCCCGGACCACACTATGGGAACCAAGATTCTTAGTCAACGGTAAGAGATCCCCATTGCTCTTAACACATGGTATTAGTTATATAACATGAGAAGTCTTAATTGGCAATCAACAAGTTGAACTTAAAAAGGGAAATGCAAATTTTTTAAAAAGACCCCAAACGAAAAGTACTGGCGTAATCAATAGTCATAGGGAGTAACTTAAGTCCAAAGGCAAGTCTGATGTATATATAATATATAATAGCCTAAAATTCTATATTAGCCAATATATGGTTGATCCTAATACACAAAACATGAACCACCCTTTCTGATTTTCAATGCAGTGACACCTTATGACTTGTTTATTGACTATCCAGCTCATGGATTCTGGCAGATGTAAAACTGAAAACTTACTAAAAACGTTAAGAGAATACACAGGGTCCAGCAGAAGTAATGCCCTTTTTAAAGTAGTCACTGCTAATAATAGCTATATTGTTGCATTACAGAATTACATGCTTATGATTTTGGTAATAGATTACCAGCTCACGAAAAGGGCGTTACTTGTGCTGTACCATGTATTTCAACGGTTGTTAGTATTACAAATATGTCCAATCTTGTGTTATTGTATGTACCCAAACTAAAATGAAGTTACTAAATGCAACAATTGAGTATCCCAAAGTTCTAAAAAATTTGCTCATTGGTTAACCGTAGTAGACTATCAAATCTCAAGCCATTCAAGGTTTTAGACGAAACATCTGGACTAATATGAAAGATTGCATTCAGAAGTTGAAATAATCGATTGAGTTTCATCAAGGATGCACATACGGTGGTACCACAATTTTAACACAGATCAGCCCCTATTTCTAAATGACTGCAGCAGGCTAAAGTTTAGCTGTATATAATTGCTAAATTTAGAATGTTGTAAGTTTATTGGAAAATTTATAATTAGATACAGTATAGCCAAATATTACACATATAAGAAGATCATTACAAGTAGGATTTTTTTTTTTTTAATGCTTTAGTGGGAAGTGCTATGGTAAGTTAGTTTAAGAAATGGAAACTTACTGGAAGTCTGAAGATCACAAAGGTTTGCATTAATTGCATACATTTCAGGAGCTTCAAAAATGTGACAGACAAAACAGCAAACTTAAGGAGTTTTTCTTTTCATTCATCATCAGTATTTTATGTGCAAGAGTAATTACAAATTTTACGTTGGTCAGTTAAGCATTAGAACTAGTACCAAGTCTTAAGTTGGAAAAAATAAATAAGTGCAAAAGATCCATTTTTAAGATGATGCAAATTGTACATAATTTCTGAGTTCTTCCTTCAGCACTTTCATAATAAACTGAAACTACAATTCTGGAGGTCACATTAACCCTGAAATGCTGAAAGATTGATACAGTAACATGTAAAAGATTACACCGGGTGGAAAAGGGATTTGTGGTGCTAACTACCTGCAAATTTTTTTCAGTTGATTTAGTTGTGTATAATTGCTGTAAAAGCACACAACCACTTGCTTTTTATTAAACCATGCAGAGAGTTAAGGCATCTTACTGTTCTTAAGGGGTGTTTTTTAACAAAAGCCACAATAAATGTCAGGCGTTTGAGGTCATGATTTTCTTAAACCTACTGGCAACAAGTTCAATAAGCTTTAATGTTTTAAGACTTATTTCATTCATCCTAAAAAACAGTATTTACAAATGCACAAATAAGCATACAAATCTATTATACAAGAATAAAACTGCAGTGCAAGTTTATCCCACAGGTTTTTAAAAGTGACCAAGAGCAACCATTTACTGTGCCTCAACAATTTCAGGTCCAAAGACAATATATACAAGCATTTTAAGCAGGTTTCAATTTTGTGACATAAGCTGGTTTGATTTCATTTAAACTATCTGATTGGCTCATTCAAATTTTAAAGCTGTTGCATGGTAATACTGGGAAGTAGCTGGAAATAACTGGGTATTCAAGATACAATCTATTAAGATAATATCTAATATGTAGGGTGAAGATAATATATTAAATTTAAAGTCAGAAGCAAGGCAGTTGTCATCAGACTTTCAGGAAATTTTGAGATTAATGACTACAGATGATTTTAGTAGTAGTCATTTAATAGACCTCTTTCAGAAAATTGCAACATGCAATCTAAGAATTTTAATAAATATATGGCTGTACATACACATACCTACACAGCCACACATATATACACACATACACAAAGTTGCTCTTATAATTGAGATATTTCATTTGTTTGGAGTTAAGCAAGTTTATATTAATTTGCTATTCCCCAAAACCCTATAGATTCAAATATAAACAAAATGCCACCGATGGACATGGTCTCATTACCAAATGGCTACAAATACTGAGAAATCCAAACAGTTTTCAGAAGAGGCACATAAACCAGAAGTTGCACATTTTCAACATCAATAAAACGGGTCATTTTAATGTCAGCTTTACATTGCAAGATGATTCAGTATGCATTAATATTTCATTATATATTATCCCAAGTTACTTCATTTCAGTTTTCACCAGTTCTTAGCATTTGGATAAAACCTTGAATGTTTCCAGACTGACTCTGTTCTCCCACCTTTGCTAATGAATCTTTTTAAATAAGAGGTGTTCCAAAACACTTCCTGCACCATTCCACACTGACATTTGGTGGGACATCAATTTTCTGCAACTTTTCAAGGATCTCTGAAGACAGACTATTGTATGCAAGTCCATATTCATTATCAAATGCCTCTGAAAGACATTTAAAAAAATGTAGTTGAAATTTGTTAAAAGGTATGCATTTAAAAATAGTTAAAACATACACACACATGAGGTCGGACAATTTCAAGAACTTGCCCTAGAAAAGAGCTATATACACCTCATTGCTGAATATCACTATGGTCACCTTCAAAGTACTCCCCTTGGGAAGCTGTGCACCGATGCCAGCTCCTAGACCCACCCTTCAAAGCAGTTTTGGAACTCTCTGGAATGGCCGTCAGCTGTCATCCCCAAAATCTGACAAGTTTGTGAACTTGCCAATATGCGTTGATGTTGGCAGCACTATACAAACAACTTGGTAAGGTGTCATAACCTTGGCAAGTTCGGGAACCTAATTGTCAAATTTTGGGGACGATGACAGCTCTGATGTCCATTCCACAAAGAATTACAAAATGTGGACTAGGTGCTGGCATTGGTGCATAGCTTCCCAAGGTTTGTACTTGGAAGATGACCGTAGTGATAATTCAGCAATGAGGTATGTAGCACTTCTAGGATGAGTTTGTGAAATTAACTGTCGGACTTCGTATGTGCTGTCCAGGAAAAATAGTCATAAATGCCTTGATTTTTTTTTGTTACATGGCTGGGTACTTTCCAACAGCCCTCATATAATGATTTAAACTGTATATTCAAAGGTAGAAATCTTTCTAAAGGCAAGTGTAGCATTTACCCCTGCCAGTTACAATTTTTTTAAGTTACTTTAGAAAATAAAACCAGTTAAGAACCTCCTTTAGTAACCCCTAATCAACTTACCAATGTCAATATTCTCTCTTCCAAGAGACACTAATGATAAGAAGAGGATTTCTCTGTATAAACTCCTATGAAACAAATATTTTAAAGTCAGTGGTCAAAGAGCAGAAAAATACATGAAGATTTTTTTAATGGTAAAAAAAGATTAAGTTCTGTGATCTAGTTAGCAGTGATGCACCTATGTCAGTGTCCGGGTTTGGTTATTATACTACAGTTACATGAGCTGTCACCTTTGGGGGAAGCTGGCGGAAGGGTATATGGAACTCTGAACTATTTGTGCAACTTCCTGTGAATATTTTTCAAATTAAAAAGTTGATAGTTAATGGGCATACAGCTCACACCAAAACAATTAAAGATGGCTTATTTTAACAATTATAATGTAAAAAATATGTAACTGTTCTAATTTCTCATTGAAATTTAGAGTTTTCTCTCATCTGCCACTTGACTAAGGAACAGATTAATTTCTAAGTTAGGGGTCTAAAACCCTGGACACAAACAATGTGAAAGATGGTGTGGTGTGGTCTCTACTCTCTAATCCAGCAGTAAAAGATTAATCACTTATTTGGTTTGTGAATGTAAAAATGTCACAAATGAAACATGTGAAATGAGCTGCATGGCTCAGTTGTTAAAAATGAGAGGACAACTTAAGAAATGAACTGGTTTCTGAGTATTTTCAGAGAGCAGTGCTGCCTCTGGTAATGCCCAGCAGGTCCTTTCTAATACTGCTTCCCTGCCCTACACTGCAGATGTCACATACAGGAGGTCATCTCTCCCTCAACTGCTGAGGTTATAAGATGCTCCAGTCATTTCCATCGTCCGTTCTTGCACTCTCACTGCAAAATTCACGCGTGTCAGCAGTAGTAAGAGGATCAGGAGAGCTCCACATAGTTGGTAATTCACTGCTTCCATCACTTTCCTAAATTGTTTCTGCTCCCAAACCCATTTCCTTTTTTACATCCCACAAGGAAGGACATGCGGGGACGACATGGCCTGAGCAAGGAGTGCATATGTATAACGTCAATGTTAAACAAATCCCTAGAGGGTTTCCAGTGACTAGCAGCAATGTTCCCCAAACGTTCAGTGTACTTAGTAAATGAATTACTGCCTAAAATTTATACCCCGCAGACAGATACTGTTCCTTTGTTTGTGCTCAAGTACAAATGTATACATTTTGGAAGCACTTTCTAAAACATTCAGATGTTCTACAGTGAATATGTGTTTCTTTTACAACTAGAGATATTTAAAAAATGAGATTATTTTGAGTGGCGAATACAGGATTATTACCTTTGTCTTTTCTTGTCTGGCTTCATTTGCTGTAAAAGTAGGTGGATGGGTTTAAGAACATTATTATGTTGAATACTCTGCCTGATGGTGTCTACTAAAGTGCTTGTTGCTTGTTGTTCCTCTGACAGGAGAGACGATTTCTTTTCAGAATCTAATAATAAGAACACAGTAATTAATATGCTTATCTAATTATGAAAGAAGTTTTTCCCCAGAGTTGTAGCATTTTCTAGTTTTCCATTCAACATTGCCTCCCCCTTACTAGAAAAATGTGTGGCAATGTGACCAGCTGAAAAATATTTTTCCTGCTTTCTGTAGCTTAGGACAGACCTATCCTTTTGCCCTTTCCCTGAACTTAGGGCTTCCTGCTTGAGGCTGGGATGTGATAGCCTGTATTCCAGCAACCATTTGTGACCATGAAGCAACTTTTACTGATGGAAAAGCAGACAACACAAGGAGCCTGGGTCCCTGATGACAGAGGTTGCCTACTAGTCCTGAGTGTCCACTTCATAAATTCTTTATGTGAGAGAACAATCTTTACATATTTTCTAGCAAATACAGCAGAGTATAATCCTAATTGATAGGCCAATTGTAGAATTATTGAGAACAAACATTTATATAGATTTCACAGATTACAAAACTACTTCAGTGGTATACTGGAATTGAATCATACCAATATTAAAAATATAAAAAATGTGAGCTTGGCCCAGAAAAAGGGAAGAGTTTAATGCTGCAGGTAATTCCAGCAGCCATACAGTTTGATTTGTACCCACGATGGGAACATGTATCCTGTAACTCCCCACTCAGCCTCATTCTAAGTGCCTGTCACAAAGCAAGCTGTTGTATTTTTTGTACAACACACCCCTTAATAAAAGCAACTGGTAATACTTCATTTGTGTTCAACCAAAGAAATAGCAAAATTCTGTTACAATACAAGAAGAAATACTAGCTGCTATGGTTTTCTTCCTAGCTCTCTGACCTGCTACACGATTACCTTGGAATAGATGTGATTTTCATGCTATGTTGTGATTTTAGAGCCCAACTCAAATATACTAATACAATTTCACTGTTTCTCCTTTAATACAATTAAAAAAAAAAAAAACCCTTTATTGACATACAATTCCCAAACAATTCAATTCACCCATTTAAACTGTATAATTCAGTGAGTTTTAGTATATTCTCAGAGTTGAGCAGCCACCACCACAATAAACTTTAGAACATTTTTATCACCATCAAAAGAAACTTACGCATTAGCAGTCACTCCTCTGTCTTCCCAACCCTTCCACCCTGGGCAACCTCTCACCTACTTTCTGTCTCTATAGGTTTGCCTGTTCTGGACATTTCATATTAATGGAGTCACACTTTCTGTGCTCTTTTGTGACTGGCTTCTGTACTTTAAAATTCATACATGTTGTAGCATGTACCAGTATTCATTACTTTTTATTGCCCAATAATACTCCATTCATTAGTTGATGGACACTTAGGTTGTTTCCACTGTTTGATTAAGAAAAATGCTGCAAAGAACATTGTGTATACATAAGGTTTTATGTGGACTTAATGTTTTCACCTTGGTGTATACCTAAGAGCAACTCCTGTGTCATACGGTAACTGTTTATTTTGAGGAACTGTGAAACTATGTGCCAGAGCAGCTGCACTTGTAAAACCCTTGTAAAAATATGTTCTCAATGAAAAATGAATCCAGAATCTTTGAGACTAGTATCCATATAATTGAAATTATGATCCTATGCCAACACATCCAAATTACTCTTTCACTACATAGAATTTACTCTCCAAATGCCTAACCAAATCAGTATCTGACAGAAAAATCACAAAAAATGCTCTTCAACTCACAGAGATCTTACATAATTAAAAAGGGTCAATACAATAGTAAATCAATACGAACAAAAATGGGAAAAATCTTGAAGGGATACTAAAAACGAATTAAAAAATTTTAAATAATGCGAAAGAACGTGTTTGTCTCGTCTCCTTCCTTCTAGTCCCCTCCACCCCCCAACAGTCCACTCTTCATTACTGAGTAACAGTAATAGTATTGCTACTGTATGGATAGCTTGTACCACAATTTCCTTATTCATTCACCTGTAGATAAATATTTGGGTTGTTTCCAGAGTCTTTTATGTCTTTAATTCTATTTTACTTACTAAAATTCCTCCACGAGACATACAGAGGTTCTCCTGGTTCCTGATGAAGGTTGATATTATCCCATAACAGCTGAATATACACAAGTTTGCTATCCTGGGACAGAGATGACAGAGGAAGCTAAGACAGATCGAAAGAAAAAATTAGTACCTCAAGCACAATAATTATCAGTGGACCCAGAAAAGCTTGATTTTCTAAACAGATGAGTTCTTTCAAAACTCTAGACTTATAATTCCGCAAAAATTTTTAATTTTTCTTTCAATCTGATAATGTTATTTTCTGAAGTCTCATTCTAAATTTCAAAGATTGGGATTACAACTTGAAAACTAGCACAGGGGCTACATGAAAGATTTACTGCTATCAAAACATTTCAAGGTTAAGAGGAAGTGCAATCGTTTCTACTCTCTTGTACTGATTACAACTTAAACAAGTCAAATGAAGTCTGTCATTCTTTAAGACAGTGTCGAGCCCTGGTGTATGTCTGGGTGTGGGACGTCTCTCAACAGTCAGCGTAAAATGAAGGGACTCCAGGAGTGCACTGTCTCGGTGGGGTCAGGGACAGTGGCACAAGCAGAGAAGGAGCTCTAGTGCCAGACACAGCCAGACTGACGTGGCTTCCCGTGACATGTTAGGTATGTGACCTTGCAAATTTATTTAATCTCTCTGATTTTTAATTATATCATCTGAAAAATATAGATGAGTCCTTTATATAAGGTGAGAATTTCAGCGGGGAATACGATAGTTCCCAGTAACAGCCACCCATGCAACTAGAAATGACCACATGACTAAGTTTAGGCCAAATGAATGTATGTGGAAGTATCAGGTGCAACTCCAGGGCCTGTCCCTAAAGAAAGCTGACATACTCCTCTGCGTCCATTTTTCTCCTTACTGCTAGCCGGAATGTGGATGTGTTCGGTCAGAAGTAGTTAGTCATCCTGGACCAAGGACAGAACTTGGAAATGGAGGTCATGTACAGCTGAGCTACAGACAGAAGCATCTCCGGTCCTTCACCCTGTACCGTCCCTGGACCACCTACCCAAACTTTCCATTGAGAGAAATGATCCATGTCTTGTTAAACCCCTGTTGCTGCACACTTTCTGTTCCTTGAAGGTGAGCCTCATCCTAACACCGCCAGTGCAGAGTAAGTACAGAAGTTGGAAACCTACCTGTTCACCTCCATTACAATGCTCCGACGTGAGGATAAGTCCTGGCAAATTACTAGGAAGGTCCAAACGTCTGAAATACCATACGAGGTTCCAGAAAATGATGGGATGTTGATTGATGAAAGAGGATGTGTGAATCACCTGGTCACCTTCATTTTCTAGCAAAGATTCAAGTTCTTTACGAAGCACTAGAGGACTCAAGTAAGGCACAGAAACGGGGGGAGGATTGGGTCTTTTTCCTAAAGGATCCTTAAAAAAATAATACAAAAAGAGGTGAAAATTATCTATTTAATTCTGTATGTTTAAGAGTATTTCTCGATGAGATCATGCTTCTCTATCTATCCTGTGAAAATCAGTTATTTCAGGGCCATTGCCTCATGCAGGAGCACACCCTAATGAAAACCGAAAAAAGAAAAAAAACTACTTAATCATAAATACCCTTAAGTTAAACAATTATAAGAAAATTAATTATCCGTATAATAGACCATATTTTAAACATGCTATGGTTTCTTATGTTGATAAGAGCAAAGGCCTATGTATGACTGATTCTTCCTTGTCAGTTTAAGAAGAAATATTTGCATTTTAGATGATTTTTAATGATGATACCAAAAAGATACGTGACTTTATCTTCCTCCTAGAACTCAAAACAGATGGGGCAATTTTTGGTGTTAACATTTTTTTGATGCCTCTTAAAATTATATCTAACTCAAATTTACATTTGATTGCAACAAAAAGAACAGTTTTCTAAATCAAATAAAATAATGAATAAAAATTTTAAAAGCCAACCAAGGTTTTAGAAGTTGTGGAATAAAATATTTATAACCATCTCATTAACGAGTACCCCTAGTGCCCAGACTGAGGAATCCAAATACCATATCCCTCAAAAAGGAACCAGGGTTTCTTAGACAAGTGGCTGATTCTAGGTCTGGAGAAGGAAATTTCATATTATTTTTAATTTTTTTGGTTCTGATAATGGCAATGTATTATTAAAGTGTCCTTATCTTTTGGAGTTGCATCCTGAAATATAAACATGAAATGTATGGAATTTCCTTCCAAATAATCTGGAAAGCGGTGAGTGGGTGAGAACGTACAGGAGTGAATGGCCACACACCGAAAACCAATGACTCCAGGTGACAGCTCAAAGGACTTGTGCACGCCCCTGTTTGTTCTCACACACGTATAAACTTTTTCAACGTTCTCAGTCTGTTCATGAAAAACTCTTACCACTTTTCATGTCGTTAAAATAACTTTTAAAGAATTCTGTGCTAATTAATACACGAATATACAATATAATTATGATGTTACGTACCACGACTTCCTGCAGACTGCTGGGAAGGCTAACTGTTGAAATGCCAGGCAACGGTCGCTGAGAAAAGTCAATATTTTGCAAGGGACCTCCAACACTGTGACTTCGGGTCAGAGACACATTCCGCTTTGTTAAACTATGAGGCACAGGTGAAATGTTCATAGTTTGGACATCCCCACTGGCTGTCTTTATTTCATCACTTCAAAAAATAAAGAAGAAACACTGCATCTGTTCTGTAAAACATTCTAAATCTATAATCTAGAGTATTTTCTACAATGAATTTCGGGTCTACTGCATATACAGATGAAGAGTCAGTACTGCCTTATGAAAATAAAATTTTCTTCAGGCATTTTTGTGAACTGGTAACAACAGGATGGCATGATGACTCTGGTGAAAGGTGGGAAGAGGACAGAATGGTAGGTAACAGGTGTTATTTTTAAAAGATTAAGTGCTCATTCAGTTGCTTTATTCAAACATTATTTCATCCTTATTAAACAAAATCACCTAAAAGTAACTATGCTGCATGCAAATAAAGAATGTAGATTCATAGACAAGTATATAATCTCTCCTAGGCCTTGATCCACCTAAGACAGAAACCAGGTCTTACATTTTCATTTGTAGTTTTAGCATAATGCTTAGCATACAAAAGGCTCTGAGTACATGTTTGATTCAATAAATATTTAAGAGTAAAGCATATACCTCATAGTAACAAGAACACATCTTTGGAAATGGCAATGGCTACACTAAAGGGGAAAATACTTTTTACTGGTTGAGACGTTAATTTTGTATTATAAAAGACACTGCAGAACATTAAACAGTTTCCAAAATAGTTTATCAGATTCATTTGTTAGATATTTAAACAATATACAGTAGAAAAAGTTGAGATTAAATTTTTGAAATGCCAGAACCTATGCCTACATGAGCCAGGTTACCTTTAAAGATGGAAGTTTTACAAGGATGTCCAATTTATTATGAGGAGTTCTCTATACCCTATGATACCTTGATTCAGCTGCTGGGCTTGCTTCTTCAGTTATGGTCTGGTTCTGTTTGGGGAAATCCATCAAGTTGATCAAGTCAGGTTCTGCTGAGCTGGACACAGATTTGTGCTCCAAAGGTTCACTTGCCAGTGGAATGCTGCCACTTTGTAAACTGTCACCAGAGGTAGTTGGTTTCAGGAAAAAGCTAAATGTGGAGCAGTAAAAAAAAAAAAAAAGTCTTTAAAAATTCTATAGTCCTCTAAATTTTATATTTAGAATCACTTTATGGTAAAGCAGGCATTAATGAATCATACAATCCACAGAAATGCCTGTTTCTCACACACACACACACACACACACACACACACACACACACACACCCTGCTGTTCAAATAAAAAGGTCTAGAGGAGGGCATAATAAGGGCAAGATAAGATCCTTTCCATTTCTGAGAACCTGTAAAGAAAGCTGTGATGGACAGTGAAAAGCACAGTATTTCTTTAATTTTCTCAGTTAAGAAACAGCAGCATTCTAACCTGTATTAACCTATCGCTGTTCATAATGCCTCATTTCCCCCTATCAAATCTCACTGTGTCATTTCCTCTCCCCTCTGTTCATTCAGTATTTTATTTTCATCTCCTCCTAGGTGGGGATGCTGTGGGTGGTAGGCCTTACAAGGGACATCAAGAGAACTTTCTGTGGTAAAAGTAATCCTCTGTATCTCGATAAGCATTTGAATCTGCACAGAGGTATTCATTCACTCTTTAAATGATACATTCAAGATCTGCATATTTTATTGTACTCCAGTTTTAACCTCCAAAGAAAAAAAGCTAAACAAATACTGAAGTCTAGTTAATGATATGCATGCTGGAGTCTTTGGGGGAGAAGAGTATTAATATCAACAACTTATTTTAAATAAATAAAAATATGAGATGAACTGGTGGATGGTAATACAAATATAGTAACTAGATAATAATGCAACTACAGTTCAATGTTAATTGTAGAATACAAGAGTGAATATCTGGGTGTCATTGTAAAAAAAAATTCTTTAAACTTGACTGCCAGTTTGAGATTTTTCCAGTGACATATTAGGGCGGAAAATTAATAATGCTCTTTTATACCCAATGAGAAGATGTAAAATAAGATACCACAATAGCTTAAGAAACATAATTATTAAAAAAAAAAAAGTACAAGTCTTATGGAGAATAATTTAAAAGGACATAAGATTTTTTTAAAAAACAGATATATACCATGCTCATAGGTAAGAGAATAATGTTGAAAATGTCCATTTTCCCCAATTAATCTATAAATCTAATGCAATCCCAGTGAAAACTCCAGCTAAATTTAATTTTGGGAACTCTAAAATTATGTACCTTTTAAAATAATAATTATAAGTAAAATACTTCCACAAGGGGGGAATGTACCGACACAGAGTAATAAAAACAATATGGTATTGACAATAAGAGAACACAGAGTGAGGTGTACATGGGAACTTGATGCATACATGGAATTAAAAACCTAAATATCAGAAGTAAAATACAAAGCTAACGAACGTTCAGGAGAAATTTTTCATTTCCTACAGACAGGAAACAACTTTTAAAACAAGACTCCAAAAGCACCAATTGTTAACGCTAAAAATAAGTGGATGAAGACATCAAAACTAATGATTTCAAGGAATCAATATCAAAAATATTCAAGGCAGAGATCAACAAGAAAAAGCTTAATGTAAAAATGGGCAAGGTATATAAACAGGCAATTCACAGAAAATGCTGGAATAATTAACAAGTCTATGAAGAGATACTCAAACTCACTAGTATTCAGAGAAATTCAAACAAAAACAAGATACCCTTTCATACTCCTAAGAATACAAAAATGAGAATAGTGGTCATACCAAATGCTGGGACAGACGGACAGAAATGGGAATTTCTGGGCACCACTAGAAGGTGTGGCGCCACCTGGGAAGCAATCTTGTAGTGTGACACTGAAAGCACATAGGACAACCACCCAGTGGTCCCACTCCTAAGACTGTTATTCTGAGAGAAAGTACATCACAAGTCCGGGAGGACACATCTTTTATGGAGCATTACATCACTGCCGTGATACTTAAATAACAACCAGAAGCAACTGAAGCACCCAGCACCAGGCTAACGGGGAAGGAAAGCGAGGTGTTCACTTCCTGCAGGGAAAAGAAATCCACTCAATTTCCACATAGCTGTCAGATTTTAAACTGTGTGATAAAAAAATAGAGAATCCTGCAAATCAACTTATTTTATAAGGATACACATTCAAGGATATTCTACAAACAGCCCAATGTCTTTGTTGGATGAAGGAATGAGAGTGGGAAAGGGGGCGGATGATAAAGGAGGGAGGGCCCTTGGCACAAACCTCTGACGATTACTGTCAGGAATTAGAGTACAATTTCACTCGGCTCCACGCCTGGAACTAAAACGAAAACTCTGGAGGAAAACACCTATACAATTGGGCATTTTTAAAACAGCTAAAAGTAAACAATAATACCGAGTTCAGTTCCAGAAAACAAACTCTTAAGTGTAATTACTGAGATCAGCATACAGTCACCAAACTCGCAGTTACTGAACGGCTGATCACAGATCAGCTGGTCTCCTGCCCCCTGCCTAGAATTCGGTCACCTTACTGTGCAGAGCTCTGCATCAGGGGGCAACAAGGTAAGACTTCTGCTTCTGGAAAACATAACTAAGGTAACTGAGGCAGAGAGTTTAAAGTCAGGACTAACAGAATTCTGAATGATCCATAAACTTTAGCTCCAAGAACTACCTGCTACTGATAATATGTTAAATAAAATGGAAAGGACTCTCCTACATTACTAGTATTTTCTACTCAAATACTGAAAGAGGAGGAGAGAGAGGGAGGAGAGGGACAGCTGCAGCACACTACCCCTTCTTCGGGAGACATGCCTTTGGGCACTTAGCTCTTAAGGGAGCTTTTACAATACTAACCTTGCGGACCCTCTGAGGTCTTTAAATTCTATATTGAGAAGAGGCAGGAAGTTGCTTTTACAGAATGGGCAGGTTGTATTCAAATTCGAATCATCTGCTGTCCATCCAGCCATAATTTCTTCATCATAAACTAAAGCTTCACACACTCTGCACTGTGAACAACTTGACATCAAAACCTAAGAGTAGAGAAGTGCAGACACTGAAACCATCCATGGTGACAATCTTAACAGACCACTGTCTTGAGACAAACATAGACTTTTATTTTGGTAATCAAATTAGGAATTAAAAATTCAGTTACTTTAGAGGGAAAACTACTAGTTCATTGCAGTGATTACATAAGACATCAAGCAAATTCAACAAAAATGACTTATTTTATTATTCTGTCCACATGGGTACCATAGAATTCTGTTAAATTTCTTTCTGAAATAAAAATGTTTCCAGCTGCTTCATCATGGGCAGAAACAGAACTTTTACCTCCATTGCACAATTCTGATAGATGCTGGACAGGCTGGTGTTCTGAGAGGAACCATGGTCTGATTTTTCAAAGTCCTGCACTTTCATGCCTCTTGGAAACAGAAGTTCACCTAGAGAGAAGTAGCCACCATCACATGATGCATGAGCATGCCCTTATTGTTGGAAATGCATACTGAAGTATTTAGAGGGAAGTCTCACAAAGTCTGCAATTTCTTTTCAAATTGTTTTGTATAAAAATATATGTATGTAAATTAGTTAACTAAATCTAGGTTGAGAATGTGCGAGTGTTCACTGTATGAATTCTTTCAACTTCTCAGGACATTTGAAAATTTTCCTAATAGAAAGGTGGATAAAATAAGCAGAATTACAATTTTTAAAAACAGCTGAGAAATTTCAGTGATACAGCCCACAGACTCTCAAACTCTGGTATGCATCTGATTCACCCAGAGAGCTGGTTAAAAATTCACATTTCTAAGGCCCCATCCCACAGATTCAGCCCCAAAAGTTTTAGCCTAGGGCTTAGACATTTGTATATATTTAAGCAAATTCCCGAGGTGGTTCTGATACACACTGAAGTTTCAGAATTAATGATATACTCCACAAATGTACACAACTAAAAATCAGTAAGTGACTGTAGTACTTGGAGAGCACCCTAAAGAACAGTGGCAGTGTGGTCCAGTGACACCGACAACAATGAGGCACAGTGCGTGAGAGGGGGAGGGAAAGGTACAGGCACACGAATGACACGAGAGGGCCCGCCCTCCCCTACCTGCGCAGCACTGAGGCTTCCCTACGTCTCCGCTGCTGCTGCTACTGCCAAGGCTCGTGCTGCTCTGCGTAAGCTCGCTGGGGACCAACACTGAGATGTTTGTGTGAGATGACATAGTCTCCCCCAGAATATGGTCTTCGAGGCCAGCAGGGAAGCTGTAATCTCTGTTAGTTTCCTCCTTTAATTGGGAAGAACAAAATCACACACACGTAAGTCGTACCCTCTCCAATGAGGATATATTTGCCCCGTCATGTTCAGAATTGAACTCCCCTTTAATGCTTAAAGAGATCCTCCTCCTATTTTTCAAAACCACAAACTCTTCTATCATTTGGAATTGCCCTTCCAAATTCTAAAACCATCAAGCCATGACCTCAATACTTTTAAGACGACGTTGTGCCGTGGTGAATGTCTGGGTGTGGGGCGCCTCTCAGTAGCGTAAAATGAAGGGACTCCGGGAGCTCACTGTCTCCGTGGGGTCAGGGACGGTGGCACAAGCACAGGAGCTTCGACACCGGACTCAGCAGGCTGTGAGCGTGGCTACCTGTCACGTGTTAGTATGTAACCTCACAAAAATTACTTTTCTGTAACTTCTAATGATAGCATCTGAAAAATATGGATAATGTGAGTCCTTCAAAATAAGGTTGTTGCAAAAATGTCAGCTGGCAATATGACCATTCAGAAAAACAACCGTCAGTATTATTATAGATGAATAGTCTAGTTCTCAACCACTGTGATTGATACTTTAAAAAAAATTTCAATAAGCAGTTTCCTTTTTGATTTTTTGCTTTAAAAAAGAAAAACCTGTCTTTTGTGTTATAAAACTATGTAAGTGATAAAAAATTTAAATACAGATGTAATACCAACACCCACAGAGTACAATCAAAATGTTGATGAGGTATATATCCTTCTAGTCATTTTAAAATATGCATAATACATTTTTACAAAATAGCACATTGTTTTTCAACCTATTTTTCTCCTGTAATTTATTTTGTCATTAAATCTTCTACATTATTTAAACCCCTCCACCCTAATCTGATTTAGTGACATACTATTTGCATTTAGTAGGTCCTCCCTTGCTTAAACATTCAGAATGCTTTACACTGACGAATTCCCTTGAACTACTTTTACAAATATCCCCATTTTTTCCCATAGATTAAATTCTGGCTTAAAGTTATAAACATTTTATAGATTTTAAAATTCATTCCTTCTTTTGAAAATACTTATTGGGTATATCACATTACTTTTGCCAGGCACTGGTATCAAGGCTGTAGCAATGAAAGGAAGGAAGATTAAGACCTGCGACCACTTAGAATTTACAGTCACACATTCCAAGTTCAAATCACTCTGTATAAAGCTTTTCTAACACTGTTAGATAAAGTTTCAAGCACAAATGGCTCATTCTGCTGGTATTTTTTGAAACACAGTGCCAATGTAAGATATTTTTAAAACCAGCTTATTTTCTTTCCTAAACTGACCTTGTAAGCCCTTTAAATAGAAATGCAATTTGTCTTCTGACACTCAATATTCAATACTGTCATTTTAATTCAATTAAATTTGCCTACAGAATAAAGTTTTCCCTCAAACGGTATACAAGTCTTACTTGTCCAATTTAATTTCCTGTCTCTACTTCCTACTTAGAAATTTGGCAATCTGAAATTTATTATATTAACTTGAAAATACATGCTATTTGCCATGTTACCATTCTGACTAACCCAAATCTTTACAATTATCCATCAAAAGCCAACTTAGATAGCACCTACTTTGCTCTTTTTGGACGGTCCCCACAGGAACCTCTTCTAAGATACTGCTCCCTTCTTTGCTACAATAGTGGTTAAGAGCATAGACTGTAGAGCCAATCTCTTAGGCTTCAAATTTTAGTTCTGCCCCTCACTAGCTGTGTGACCTGGGGAAGTTAATTAACCTCTCTGACTCTCAGATACCACATCTATAAAATGGGGATAACAGTAGTTCCAACCCATTGGGTTGCTATAAAAATTAAATATATGTGCACATATATATTCATGTATCAAAATATATAGCTTATGAAACTACTTAGAACACAGTGCTATAATAATTGCAAACATTTATAGATGTCTGTCTTTTCTATTAAACTACTAAAATTCTTCGAACACAATGTTGAAATTTTAATTAGTTTTTCTATAAAACAAATGAGCAAAATTTCTCCACTTAGTTTCCTAAGATCTAACGATTCTCTTTACAATGATTTTTAAAAGAATTATCAGTTTTTCTTATGCAGTATAAAAATGTATGGATTAAGTTGGAGTAACTTCATGTATATCAAAGAGATAATACAGGTAAAGGTTATTTAAAACTGAAGTGCTATGCAAATATAACATGGCATCATTAGTCAATTCCAATATTAGTCATGATTGCTTTGAAAGAAATAAACTTAACATGTTACTGTAAACTGATCTATAGAATTATAAACTAGTCCTGATACTCTTTCTTCATTATTAATTTCCTTACATGTATGTTGAAATCATTTCAAGAAAGAAAGAGGATGTGCCTCAAGTTTAAAAGATAAAAACCAGAGTCACGAGAAAGCTGTAAATGATTTGCACGTAAGGAACGACGGCAGACATTCCAGTTTCAGACAATTACACACATAAAGCGTCCCTACCTCGTCGTCAGAGTAGCTGTAGGCAGATGCTACAGCTCCCCACATCTTACTGGCTACGGTCGCTGCTTGTTTCATCCCAGACTTCAGGACATCGATCTTGGGCCCTGAGAGTATATTATCCAGCTTGATCCCGGACAAAGAATTAACCACAGAACCCAAGGAGCCATGTGGGGGAGAACGCACCAGCGCCGACAAGGAAGTGGAACGTTCTTTGTGACCCCGAGAGGGAGTCTGCTGTTTGAAACGCCCCGTGAACGTTTTAGACCTGGACACGGCAGGGGAGCTCGCTTCGCTTTCAGGACTTCCCTGCGCTGGCGCGCCGGGGTCTAAAGGCAGGCTGGACCTCCTCTCCAAGGGGTGAATAAACGCAGTGGGCGTTCCGGGCTCTCTGTTTGCCTCCCCATGTAGTTCCATGCTAGAAGACTTGCTGCCCAGGGGACTCTTTAGGTTCATATAGCTTTCGATTTCATCAGCCAGATTACGGGCAATGACTGGAGAAAACAATTTATCTTCAGAATCAGGAGATTTTTCTCCCAAACATTCAGTGGCTAAAAGAGACAAAGGATCTAGTCCAGTTTCAACATCCTCCCTCTCAACAGCTTTAGCAACGCCGTGTAAACTACTTCTCTTATTTAGCAGATCTTTGGATCCTGCTCTCAGGTCTCGGGACTGATCACTGCTCCTTTCTCCTTGTAGACCATCCTGTGTATCCTTTGGGACAGCAGTTTTCGCAACGCTGTCATCAAGCAGGGGTTCTAGGAGCTCCTGGCTTTCCTCAAGCATCTCTAACACGGAAGACGATCTGTGCTCAGAATCCCACGTGCTTTCAGACGCACGAGTCCTCGTATCAGCTAGGTGACCGCTGGCGCCCTCAAAGCTATGGGTCCTTGGGTTGTGAAGCGGCGAAGTCTTCGGACACGTCAGCGCTGCTGTGAGGATCCTGGCGTCTGCTCCCATCATGAGAGCCACTTCACTCGAGTTGAGGTCCAAGCTGCTCTTCTTCAGCAGCATTCCTGCTCGACTTTCAGAACTGAAACTGCAGCTCCTCTCTGGAAAATGCTTTTGTCTTTTCTCTCCTCTATCACCATTCTTGAGATTCGTAACTTCACTGAAGACTGAATCTTCAACTGGATCATGAGTAGAAAATAGCACATTTGATGTACTACCTAAAACGGAACGTACAATATTGAAAATGAATCTGTTTTCTGATGTAACTTTTATTAAAAAGTTGATTTTCTGACTTTTTTTAAAGTGACACATACTCAAGAGTAAAAGATCCAGAAAGTTTAGAAAGTAAAAAGGTATATAGAAAAAAGTACAAAACACCCCTCCATTCAACCCTGCCTCCCCGAGATAACATTTTAATGTATAATCTGCCTTTCATCTTCTATGCATACACACACTTAGATCATGTAATACATGGTATATATACCTGTATAGTTTGCTAAAATATATCACATTTATCAATATAGATCCGTATCTTACATTTAAGAATTGTACATTCATTTTAAGAAATCTATTCTGCACTAAATAACAGATCTAAAAACAACAACCTCTTCTGTCTTAGCTGTCATATATCTAATTCGACAAATATTTGCTAGGAACCTACTCTGCACAAAGCAAACTCAAAATCATGGAGGAATTGTGTATTTGCTATAGTCAAAGCCTTACTGCTCTAAAGTAAAGAGTCTAGAGTAGCGTGCTTAGAATTGGCAAAATCCATGAAGGCTGATAAAATCTGAGTAGCTATAAATTTTTCAGATATATTCATTTTTTTCAACAAACATGTGAAAGCCCACTGGCATCCACTAAATGAAGTGCTAGGAATACAACGGCAAAGAAAACCAAAAGGACCCCAGCCCACACAGGTTAGCCGTCTATGGTCACATAGAACAAAATGATGCCAGTGGTTGTAGGACCCCCCATCCCCACCCCATCCTATCCACCAACCCCTGGCTTTGGGGGAAGCAAGCAGCTTTTTACTCTGCTACCATGCAATTTTTTCCATTCCAAACCCAAAACCTATTTCCTGTTTGAATCACTGTCCGAACTTAAGTGTATCCATTCATATTTCGGATTCTCATTTCTTTTTTAAGAAGCATAGTGACCTGGGAGATTTGGGGGAAAGTCTTTGCTACGGTCGTTTTTTAGTCTTCCAAACTGGCACCAACCAATAAGTACAATCATACCAATTAGAACCAATAATAAGCAGTTGGACATATTTTTAAAGCTTTTGGGGAATTATATTAGCCTATTTTACAACTCCAAAATTTATACCTGCTTTGAAAACTCTTGCCAGAATTTGAGAAACAGATCTTTGCTAATTTAATGGTTCTCACAGTACTTCTAGGAATTTAGTGGCCCATTCTGTTCAATTTTAAAATACATTTGACCGTTTGATATATTGGCAAAAGCCCCATTACCACCTCCTTCTTTCTTAATAGGATAAATCTTCATAGATCAAGATGTAGTATGGAAATATGAGTCACAGGGATGGAAACACACCAGTCTCCAGACCACATCTACTTTAGCATTCTGAGAATATTCTAAAGCAAGGCCGTCCAACCCACGGCCCATAGGCCACAGGCAGCCCAGGGCAGCTTTGAGTGCAGTCCAACACCAATTTGTAAACTTTCTTAAAACATGACAAAAATTATCCATGGACCTATTTTTAGCCCCTCAGCTATCACTGGTGTTAGTATATTTTATGTGGACCTAAGACAATTCTTCCAGTGTGGCCTAGGGAAGCCCAAAGGTTGGACACCCCTGATCTAAACCTCTGATGAAGAAAACGCTGCCCTCCTTTTTTTTCTCCTTAACTTACTGTCAACGGGTTAGAAAAATGGGGTACAGACCATATATACCCATTCTATTTTTCAAAAAAAACCTTTAGCTCCACCTGGTGAGCACTACCCTTCCCCCGTAAAACAATACACTGAACTGGGTATCATAGTAAATACAAATTTAAAAAAGACTTTAGGAATAAGAAGTATTTCTACACTGATTTAAAAAAACTAGGCAAATTAATTTCTGTAAAGTCATACAATAAATACACTTACAGACAAGCCAGTCCACTTTAGAGAAGTAGACTGTAGCCACTAATGGAGGGCACAGAATGCAGGTCAATGTCACTGAAAATCATATACTTAGATGTGTGCTTTCGGGTACTTGGGAGACTAAAACATAACTGGAAGTAGTACACTCAAATGCAAGGGCATCACACACAACAGTTACTCGTGACAAACACTTTATCACAAATAAGTAGCTCGGGGTGCTCATAATAATTGAACTAAAATGAAAGACCCACTGGTATTTTGTGTAGAGACTAAGTGATGTCAGCCTTTTTTCCCACTTCCGCTGAGTGACAGGAACTACCCTATCACACACAAGCCTCTGGAATTTGAGCCCACCATTGCTTCTCTGCCCCGATGAGTACAGGAGACCCTACAGTCATCTCTCTTTAACCACCATGAGAGAGTGGACCGAACTGAGAACAGGCACTGCAACAGGCGGTGCTGCAACACCAACTAAACGCTAAATCTCCTTCTTTTTAAAAATTAAGTATCTTTAAATAACAACTATTTTAAGTTCTTCTTAGCCCATTTATAGGATTTAAACTTACTTCTGGCTCTTCACTTGTTCATTACAATTAAGGCAACAACTGAGAGTCCGTCTTTACAGATGCGTGTATCGCTGCACAAGTGCGTTTTAAATGTTGAGTGGCCGATGTGCAAAGACTCACCAGTGCTACTTTTCCTGCCGCTGACATCAAACACACCAGAGGGCACCTTCACGATGCTGCTGCCCCACGCAGGAGGCTCGGTAGCACCCTGTGGCTCTCCACCAGGTTGGGGATGTTTTGCCACAACAGCAGAGACATCACACACCTCTGGGGAAAAACATGCAGATGTTAGCCATTCCTGCTTTTGCCAGTGCTGAACAGAAAGCATATATTGATGTTAATACATTCTCTGTAGTTTTCTTCCCCAAGTGGGAGAAAATGCATGACTATTTTATTACTGATTTAGTGTATCTGGTTTACTTGATGCCATAAAGGTTGCCAATACTGAGTGAAATAACAGCTTTATTTTGGCATTTAATAATCCTAACTTGAGCAGGCTTGAACCAATTAAAGCTGTGGCCTTGAGCACACTCCTTATCACTTGTCCACAAGGACAGGGTCTTGCTTCTGCATTAACTGTGGAGCATAAAATAAGTGACATCATTGAAGAAAGTATACTTTGTGTAAAAAGATGGGAAGAACATTTTATTACCATAAAGCCAAAATATTCCTATTTCCATAAAATGATTACTACAAATCATTTCTACCTCAATGAGTCCCACCAAAAAACAGGAAACCACGAAGACTACATTTAACCCATCAGTGAAAAATATCCATTTAGGTATTTGAAGGACTTCTAGTGAAAGCATTTTGAAATAAGAGGGGCACTAGAATACAAGTCTGATGATGACTCAGAGTTTAGTCTTGGTTCTCTCCATCTCTGGCAAATGAATACTTTAATGGGCCACAACCTGCTACAAAATTGAGGGCTGAAATGAAAAGTCTCTAACGGTCTATTATGAATAAATTTTAAAATTCAGAGACTGCCAAAATCTACATATCAATAGTGTCTTATAAGCTCAGACCTTACATTTCCAAAAATTATCACCAAAATTATCAAATAACATTTTTAATTAATACAGGTATTTTTTTAGGTAAGCTAGAAAACATTGGTACTTAACCTTCTATTTGCACTTTGGTTTTAGTTATCAGTTCTCGTGCTATTTGTTCTTCAGGCACATGAACTTCTGCATCATCCTTTATGAGTTCATCCTTAGACCCATAGCCTTGGTCAGACTGACCACCTACAGAAAACAATGCAGGCTTACACAGAGATGTTTTCATGTACTTACAGTCCAGCTATAAAGTCAAAAAAAAATTCCACTGATCTACACAATTAAAATTAGCGAAAAGGAAGACAAGAAAGCTTACAAAGCACACACAACATTTTAAAACAAAAAAAAGCAAAGAACAATAGAAAAACATCAAAGACTAAAAATCATTACTCATTTGAAAGCACTGACCCTTAATTCCGTTATTTGTAAATTAATAGATTTGAACAAGGTATCTTGAAAAATTTCTTTTGAGGAGTGTGTCTATAGAATGCTATTTTTTGTGTAAGAAGAGAAAATAAAACAAACATATTTCTGCTTACTTTTGCAAAAAGAAATGCAGGAAAAATAAACCAGAAAACAATAAAACTGGTTACCTACAAGGCATGGGGGCAAATAGGATTGGAAAAGATAGAAAGAGGACATTTGTCTAAATATGGCTTGTTATATTGTTCCTATTTTGGTGACTGTATTACCTTCTGCATATTCAAAAAAATTAAAGAACGAGGGATGGGGGGAATAACTACAATGCAAACAGAAACTAATGAGACCAACTGCATTTCACACGAGAAACAGAACCGCAGTGAATGGACCAGAAAGGCCTAAGCCAGGGCACTTTGGAACACGTTATTTTGTACCCTGCACTTTGGGGCGGAGGGGTAACAGTAAAATCTTGAACGTCTTAGAAGGTCTGTTTCTCACAGGGGAATGGACGTAGCGATTCTGAAATTATTTTATGTGCACTGTAGGGCTGAGCAAATGAGTAAATGCAATGATGCCTTGGGGAGGCAAGATTCTTACTTGGGAGAGGGATTTTTTTTAACAGAATAAAGGAAGGCAAGGAAAACCTCTGGGGTTGATTTAGAATTAGAAGTATTTCTACAATATGTATACTTTTTTTTTTTTTTTTAGCTCTGCTGGAAAAATCTAGAAGCAATAACACCTTGGTAGCCGTAAGCACACCAGGAGCCCAGATCTTGGTTTTTAAAAATTATTGCTCATTAAAAGAAACCCAGGATCCTTAAAGAAATGGTGATTCCAGAGCAAAGTCAGGGAAAGTAGAAGAATAAGCCAGGAACATTTGATTGCACAAGAAAAGAAAGAAGGGCTCAAAAACATGATGGATGCATGCCTACCGGACATAGAATAAGGTATCATCTTAGAAATGGAGAGAGGATGGAATAGAATTGGCAAAACCAACACTGTACAACCATCACCGTAAAGATTGGTTCAGGCAAGAATCAGCAATGGATGCTAAATTTAAAAGAGAAAGTGTGATGAGAAAGAGGACATTATTGTATAGTGTCACGGTGTCTCCTCACAGATACCTTATTATCTGGAAGGGGATAATGGTACTAAGAGAAACCCAACACTGAGACCAGTGATCCAAATTCACATCACCACGGAGGGGCTGACAGATACTGTGTGCCTCTGTGATGTGATAATCTGAGGACACAATATCACTTTTGGAGTAGAGCAATGGTTGCATAACCTAATCTAATCACATGGAAACATTGGATAAGCTCAAACTGAGGAGAATTCCACAAAATAACTGGACTGATGTCTTCAAAAAGGTCAAGGTCATGAAAGACAAAGGTGAGGAACTATGCCATGTTAAAGGAGACTAAAGAGAGGGAGTTCAAGTACCAAGAAGGACATGATAACAATTGACAAACTGGAATATAGACTATAAAGTAGTTTATCAATGTTTTCCTGAACTCGGTGACTACACTGTGGTTATGTAAGAGAAAAATTCCATTGAAGCATTAAGAAGTCACAGGGCAGGATGCATGCAACCTGCTCTTACCTGATTTAGAAAAATAATAATGTATGTATGTGCACAGAGAAATGATAAAGCAAATGTGGCAAACTCAAAGTGACTGAATCTAGATCAAAGTTATTCAAGAATTCTCTGTACTATTCCTGCAACATTTTTATCAGTTTGGAAGTATTTCAAAATGAAGTTTTTTAAAAGTCCATTTTGGCTTTAAACTTCTATCCTTTAAACTAAGACCAGTTACTAGAGAATCCCTTTATAAAGGACATCAATAAAAAACACATACAACAAATAAGATACTACCTTATACTTTCTACGACCGCTGGTTACACTGCCACTCAAACTTGAATTTGCGTATGACAAAAGAACTAAACTTCTTTAAATACTGTGTTTAGATTGACTAACGTCTGTCGCACTTTTCTGACCCCCTCAGAAAGTCTGGTGAAGCATGCAGTGCCATGGAAGGACACCGGACTGGAAACTCAGTAAACCGGTTAAACCCAGATAGGCTCCCCAACTAGCTGAGTGACTCAGTGTCAGGTACCAAGTGGAAAGATTCTACAAGATAGTCCCCAATGAAAGAGTAACTTAAGCATCTGGGCTGCAAGCCTCCCAGAATATCAAATGTCATCACCAGACACTCTCCAGAGATATATAATCACTGTAAATTCAGTACTGGAGCTTGAAATGCAGCTGAAAAGAAACATACAAAAAAGGATCTGAAGTTTCCTCCCCAACTATTGGAATCTTTATGCCAATTACCCAGGATGACTAGATTGATTTTTTTTCTAGTAGATAAAAAATCTAGAAGAGTAAATTTATTATTATTATCATTATTATTATTATTATTATTAATATTCCTGGTGAAATGGTTTCACACTACAAAATTATTTTCTTGGTTTTTCATAAATAAAATCCATTCATTTTATAAACATTAGGAAAAATACAGAAGGAAATAAAATAAGGTGGCTTTAAAATGAAAGTTTCATAAAAATTCCTACTTGATAAAATAAAGTTAATATATAACAGTTCTGTAATTTAGCCTTATGTTGACTTTCAATGATTTATACAAGCTTCTGTAATTATGGGGATAGTTTTTAGCATAAGAATTCAGCAGATCAGTGTTAGCAAGCAAAACCCACCTCAACGGCTGGAACACTGAAAATCTTTAATGTCTATAAAACTACTGGACACGATAATGCTATAAACCAATCTCAGAATAAGAACTACAGGAAGGCCTACTGTATTTTCACATAAATTAACAAACATGTTTGCAAACTGATCATCAAATGTTAGTGGGATACTTTCAGTAGTATTACACATATATGATCATACTTATTTGAAGAAAAAAAAGTGAAGAAAACGAAAACTGTTTTCCACTGGTAATAATACTTAACATACAACAAGAGGTCTCCCCCACCCTTGCACGTCAGCAAAATTTAACCTAAAAAATGGGAAATTACCTGAAGTGGTTAACATTCAAAGGCAGAATTAATGCACACGTGTCCATAGCTTCACGTCATACAAGTCTGTCTGCACCCTCACACCGTGACAGCCAAGGACAAACGCAGCCCCAAGACACAGCACAGAGCGCAAAGCAGAGCAACAAAGAGCAGAGAAAGGAAACTTCAGTCATCGAGACAAGTTCATCAGATGAAGCACAGGAGTAAGACTCAGAACTCTTTAAAGGAAAGCTCGAGATATTAACAGTAACAACAACAAAAGAGAAAAACAACACAAGAAGAAGGCTGTGCAACACACACATATCTGCTCCACGTACTCCTTTAATTACATTTATTTCTACCTTCAGAGGACAGAGGCTGTGCCCATAGTTTGCATGTAAAAGTAGCTTCAATAGGTTCTAAGATTTTTAAAAGTGTCACTTAAAGTAATGACTATGCAAAAAGAATACTTTTTCTCATAGTATGTGACTCATTTTCTTCCCTCTTCAATATTCACAATCTTTCATCTTTAATAAATATTTCCCACAATGAAAAAAGATTTGTAAGTTGTGACCAAAATTCAAGTTCCTCAGCTTGAGGAACTTTGACAAATTCATGATGAACAAATACAAAGAGGCTCCACGCTAGAGCCCTTTGCACAGCACTCCAAAGTTAATTTTATACCATAGGAAGTAAAGAGAAGTGAGCCGCAACCTGAGGTATAATTTCTTCCCTTATTTAGATATAGTATTTTTAAAGTACTCACACTGCACAACTTGAGAAAGGAGGGTAAAAGCATTTTAAGAAAGGAAAGACCTGACGTGGGATTAAGTAAAGGGTTAGTAAAATCCAGATTTAGTACCTGTGCTAGAGTGATTATCAATGGAATCAAGCCTGATTAAATCTCTGACGAAGACTGTGTGCTCCCCATTGTTAGCATCATTAGAACTATCCACGCTACCGTGGCTCACCGTGTCCCCATCACTTCCACCTGTGGCATTCTGAGGAGCTAAAGACAAGGACAACAGCAGTTCAATAACTCATGCACTGACAATCTCTGAAACTAAACATGAATGACCCACAGTTCATTTAAAGTTGTAGAACACTTTCTAAATGAGCGGGGTGGGGGTGGGGGAACAATTTTTGGACTAAGGTCATCTCTGTCTTCAGTTGTATATAAAAGTATCAACCAGAATTTGATTTAAGTTTTGTACTTCATACAATTAAAATTCATATGGCTATAAAGCTTATGGTTTAGCAAGAAAGCATCTTTCCAGTCCCATGTATTACCTGATATTGAGGAGACCTGTGACTTTTGCACAGTCTTTTTAAGCGGCTGCCTAAAGTGTGCCAAGCCACGTACCACATTCCGTACCTTCGTCCATAAGAAGATACCACTGCGGGTACTGCTAGGCCACGGGCTCTCCAAAACTACCTAGTGGCAAAAATAATGATTATTAGGAGTAGTTGATTTTTAAAAATACGCAAACACATATTTTATTTATTTATATATATATATATATAAATTAAACCCCAAAACCTCTAAAAGAAAGTATAAAAAATTATCAATCTTAATAAGCAGCATATATTGCCCAATGTCAATCCCACTTACCTTATTATAATAACCGTAAGTAATAGCATTTGGCTTTATGTTAGCAGTTTTCATTTCAAATAAGACTCTCACTGCTAAAACAGGATGACCCCAAAGTCCACAAAGCTGCATTACTACTCGATAGCACACCTAACAAAAAAATAACACCAAAGCATTAGTAGTTAGCATATTAGTTCATCTGTGACCTACAGAGATTTTTAAATGATTTTATCAACTTCTTCAAGGTTATTAAGCACTATTTTCTCCTTTGTTCTGGTTTGAGAATCTCAGCAAATTATTTTTAAAACCTATTCATTAATGGAAATACCAGCATTATTAACTATTTCACATAAAACCTATGTGGCATGTGTGCCATCTGTTTCAGGAGGTAGGTTTACACAAAGAGAATGACTACTATTTTCCATAATGGGAGAACAAAGGGATTTTTCAAATCAAGTATGATTAAAATAGCAAAAAGAACTGTATACACCCATGTCTTTAAAAAGTATGAGAAAAATGTTTAAAACACTATAATATAATTAGCAAAGCCTTTTCTGAGAATATGTATTTATCAAGGGGAGCTAGATTTGATCATAAGAGGGACAAGTCAACTGGGTTCTCCTACAAGTTAGCATCTCAGACGATAGCAGAAACCATGAGAATGAATCAAGAATCTCAAGGATCCCTGGCAAAGAGGTAAGCCAGTTTATATAAATAGTGACAGGACAGCCAGACTTATTTATAATAAATAAATAGCTTAATTTGAAAATAAAGAAATATACATATAGCAGACACTCTTCTTGGGACTTATAATACGTGCTGTTTATGACAGGGTTGGTTAACTGTGAATATCATAAAACCAAGCTGCTCTTTCTACTGAAGGGAAAAGTAAAAAGATGTGAGGAAGGTTATTTTATTCAAGAGGACAGAAGAAATGAAGTATGAAAAGAGATCTGAAGAGTCAAACACCAAGTATAATTTAGCAGCACCAGGTCAGAAAGCATTAGAGGAACTCCATAAATGCCCAGGTCAAAGATGTTTTATAAAATTACATAAATGAGAAACTGAAGGAACTAGGTATGATGTAGAGGGTTCTTCAAATATCTGAAGAGTTGTCACACAGAAGAGGAATAACCGTTGGTGTAACTCTAAGAAGTCGAGGGAGGTAGAACTGACCCCCACATAACACACACGCCCTTTATAACAATTAGAGCCAACTCAAACATAGGCAAGATCCGTATGTTACAAACTTTCTCTGCTTTAGGTTGAAGTTGTATTAAAATATCTTAAAGTCCTCTTCAACTCTAAGGAAATCACTTTCTATGTCAAATTGGGATTAATTTCAATTTTGTAAAACAATTCTAGACAATGAACTTATTCTGCAAAGTGTTCCCGTAACCTTCCAGGTTTACCTAAGAGTCAGGCACCACGCTAAAGAAACAGTAATAATGCCAGGGATATCATTTTTCAATTGCAGTGTTTTGTTGCCTACAACGTGCTATCTTTTGGATATCTGTGGTAGATAAAGGATGGCCACCAACTCTTTGCTACCCCTGCCACTGAGAGGTCTATGTCCCTCTCCTTGAATTGAGGGGGGAAGGGCTTATGAGACTGCATGACCAATAGAATTCGGCGGAAGTAACACTGTGCCCGTTTCCAGGCTTAAGACTTAAGAAATTGCCAGTTTCCACTTCTCTCTTGAAACAAATGCTCTTGGAGCACAAAGCTGTCATGGAAAAGGCCCATGTGGAGGTCCTGAGACCCCATGAACGGAGAGGGGCCCACCTGAACCCCACCTTCCAGTCAACATTGTCAAGGTACCTGGCTGGCAATTGAGCTCAGCTGTTTTGGAGTCTCCAGACCAGACCAGCTAGCAACCAATTATAACCAAGTGATTTCAGTTCATGCAAGAAGCATAAAAATCACCTAGAATCCTTCCTGGATTCTCAGCAAACAAAACAAGATTTAATAAAATGGCTGTGTTAAGCCACTAAGTTCTTGGTTGGTTTGTTATTCAACAATATACAACAGTATCTGTTAAACTAAGAGACAGTACAGAAATGAGCATGACACAAATATTGCATTTTTATTAAAAATTCAATAAATAAAAAAATAAAAAATAAAAAATTCAGTAAATAATATTAGAAGCAAAATGCATTATGTATTTTAATTTTAATTGAGCCTCACTGGGCCTTCTAAGAGTTTCATTTTAAAATCTAGATTATTACAGCTTTTATAAAGTTAAAACACATCTTAAAATACATCTTAGGTATAAAAATTAACTATCAAAATAATTTTTTTAAACAGTAAAATATATGGGATACAAAATATTGATTCTGATCAAGTACTTTTAATTTCAAATAGTTTTATAGGGAGTTCCCTGGTGGTGTAGTGGCTTAAGGCTTCGGCACTGGTGTTGTCAGTGCTGCGGCCTGGGTTCGATTCCCAGCCACATACCAAAAAGCAAAAAAAAAAAAAAAAAAAAAAAACCACAACACAAATAGTTTTATAAACATCAAATGAGAGAAAACATGATCAAATATGAGTGGATATTTTAGTACTTGTTTTATAATTTTAAAAGCTTTTATAACATAAAGATAATACTTAGAGAAAAGTGACTTTCAGTGTGCCCACAGCATTATCAAAACTTAATACTGCAGACACTGTATTAGTTTCAAATCTTTTTTTTATTTTAAAGAAAAAAAATTAGTTATTTCTGACGTGCCCTCTTCAATCCCATTTCTCTTCCATCCTTGTGCTTTCTCTTCCCCCCCCCGCTATCTTTTAATCTGATTTTTTATTTCAACTTCATTTGAAATGGTATGTAGAACCAGTGAATATAAATGGTTCTAAATAACATTTGTAATTACTTTAACACTAAAAATAATTTTAAGAAAAAAATAGCAGAGAGAAAGGCTAAATAAATAAATGATCAGTTTCTTCAACCATTAACTGGATAATATCACTACCTATCTCTTAGGATGTTTCTAAGGCTTAAGAGACAATGTATGTAAAACATTCAGCATATCACTCACTGAGTGCTTACTACGATATAGATCTACGTACTAGTCTAGGCATATTATATGCATTAACTGATTTAATCCTCAAATCAACCTGATGGGGAAGGTACTATTACTACCTACATCAGTGGGGCAATTCTGTCCTCCACATGACATCTGGCACTTCTGATTGCCATGGGGGAGGGGTGCTACTGGCATCTAGTGGTCAGAGGCCAGGAATGCTGGGAAACATCCTCGAATGGGTAGGACAGGCCCCCACAATAAAGAATTATGTGGGCCAAAAAGGTCAATAGTGCCAAAACTGAGAAACTCGGATCTACATTTGAGGTATGGAATCTGAAACACAGACTGATTTATCACTCATCCTAGGACACAGGTTCTAGGTGGAGAGCCACTTACTATAAAAGCCTATTACGTACCACCTTCTTAATATTAAGAATACAAGTCAGTATTATTTTCTTTTGGTCAAAGGCAAACAATCCAGTCAAAGTAAGGAAGCCTCTGCTTCATTCTAAAGCAGTAATTTTAAAATAAATATATTCAAAAATAAACAGTATTAGCTCTATGAAACTGAGTAAAGGTGTTACTTTTCCTGCTTAATGAAAATACCTGAAGACACTTTAAAGCAAATGAGACATAAACTTTCTTTAAAATACAAAAATAAAATTTCTCTTAATGACATTCTCCATTTGTTGTACTTGCCTCATCCAGTGGGTCCACATCTGTCTTCCTCATCTTAATGAGTACATCATATGCCTGCTGAAGTGCTCTGACCTTCGGATGAGAAACTCTAACATAGGCTGGGAGACAAATAAACCATAAACTGTAACAATGACTGAAGAGACACTTGGCCCATTGTGGTGGATTTGTGTAACATCTCTTCGCCAGCTTATGAGCTGTTTTTATTTCCTACAACGAGAATAAAAAAAACATTGCAGTATTTATAAAAATTCATTGGGATAGGGGTGGTGAGAAGGAAATGGGAGTAGAGAATCTAACATAAATTTGACTCTAACATCAAGCATTTTATACTTTTACTTTTGTGAGTGGCTTCCTTCTTAGAGCCACATGGTTCCTTCAACATTCATCTCTGGAAGCACTTTATACTGCAGTGTTAACTGTCTGTGGGCAAGCATGTGCTTCCTAATAGACTAGAAAGTCCTTAAAGGCAGAGATCCTTCATACTTTTGTAATATATTGGTTAAGGAGATGCCCTTCACATAGAAGACCATTTGCAGCCTGTAAGTTCCTCAATCTCCTTCTTGAAAAGCCCTCCCCGATAAAAAGTATAAGATGCCCCAGGCTACTTCCTGCCCAGATGTCCACTTTCCACTCGGCCCTCAGCAGTCTGTGTTAATACCAGAAAAGACCCAGTCCTTTGTAGGCAGTATAGTCTGAGGAAGATCATACCATGTTCCTAGCTAAAAGTCTGAGTCATGTTTTCAATTTCTGATTTTCATTCTGCTTTAGGTGGAAGAGAGAACGGGTATCAAAATCACTTGCTGAGCTTTATTAAACTATACATACTCCCAGAAACTGTAGGGCCTTCTAGATGTGTCAGGTTGTTACTGCATGCCTTGCACTAATGACCCTTCTGCTGAGATGTGTTCTGAATAAAAACATTCTGCTATGATCTCTATTTCCATGAGAACTGAAGATATATTTGAAAACAAAGTCACCTGTTTTTCTAAGATTTGAAGGTCCCTTTCCTTTTCCAGCTAGCCTGGCAAAAAAATGTTCTGGTGAAAATGAGGTTTAAAGACAGTAGCAAAATTCTCCCATTTTAAAAACTTGCCTTTATTAAACTGGTATGGGTTAAAAAAATTTTTTTCCCTTCAGACAACGAGAAAAATGTGCACTGTATGAAGTTAAGGAATACTTCAGTTTACCTCCAGGATTTGGGGGACTGTACAGGATTTGGTAAAACCTAAACTAAGAATTTAATTCTGAATTCTATGTTTTGCAGACCCCCAAAATGTCACTACATGTATAAAGGATGTTTAATTTTAACTCACACCTAACTATACTTTAACTCTTTAAACCTAAATCAGATACGGTATTAAAGCAAGATGCATAGGCTGTACTCAGTTAATTCACTTTAACTCCCTTTAGAATGTAATATTTCTTATAAAACACACATATTTACATTAACCACAAGGGAAATCAAAATCACAATGAGGTAACACTTCACATCTACGAGGATGGCTATAATCAAAAAGACAGGTGATAACAAGAATTGACAAGGACATAGTGAAATTGGAATCCTCATACTGCTGTTGGGGATTTAAAATGGTACAGTCACTTTGGAAAACAGTCTGACAGGTTCTCAAATAGTTAAACAGAGTTACCATATGACACAGTAATTCTACTTCTAAGCATATACCCAACAGAAATTAAAACATACATCCACACAAACACTTGTACACAAATGTTCATAGCAGCACAATGTATAACAGCCAAAAAGTAGGAACCACCCACATGTTCATGAATGAATATAAAATGTAGTACATATCCACACAGTGGAATATTATTCAGCAGTAAAAAATAAATGAAGACCAATAATACATGCTACAACATAGATGGACCTTAAACATTATTATAAGTGAAAGAAGCCAATTACAAAAGGCCACATATTATACAATTTTGTTTATATGAAATGCCCAAAATAGACAAAACTACAGGGACAGAAACTAGATTAGTGGTTACCTGAGCCTAGGGGGAAGGGAGGAACTGGGAGTGACAGCTCAGGAGCACGGGCTTCCTTTTTAGGCTGACAAAAATGTTCTAAAATTGATGGTGGTAGTGGTTGCACAGCCCTGTGAATATACTGAAAGCCACTGAGTATACCTTAAATGGGTAAACTGTATGGTATGTGAATTATATCTCAATAAAGTTGTTTTTAAAAAGTATATTTGGTTCCCAAGGATTCTCTTAAAGCATAAATATAAGCATTCAAAAACTTCAGCCTCTTAAGTAGGATTGCAAGCATTATAGATTAGTTATTAACAACCATAGTAGGTCTTCAAATGGTTGCTGTGGGTGATAACTCTAAACTATGAGGTGCATATCACATTTACATATTTACATTTTAAATTAACATGTATTAGATAAAGAATATCTGACCTGTTTAGTTCTCTTAGCCATGAGAGCTGGACTGTTTGTAATGCTATTCCCAGTAGGGTGTCTACTAAAACAGAGTTTCAACTCCTGTGGTCTGTCAAAAAGCTTAAGGTCCAGTCTTGGAAAGTATTTGTAACTAAAATAAAAAGCAAAAATAGAACTGCTATTTAGAATACATTAACTCTTCATATTATTCCAGAATGTAGGTGATTATTTCTAAATCTCAAATAGTATCCAATATTATTCCCCAAAATCCTAATATAGAAAAAAAAATTTTTTTCAAAAATGTAAGCTCTAGTTATAAAACACACAATCTACCTACATAGAAACTTTGGCTCCTCTCCACCCTGTTATTTTAAACCAATATCAGCAATACACAAAGCCTTGATATCTTACTTGACACAGGAATTAATAAACCTTGCAACAAAACCCAGGTGTTCAATGATAATTTATATTAAAAAATAATAGTTAGTATACTCTATAATTTTGTTCTTCTTCATAAAAGTACCTTGTATTCGTATCTAAAAGGAAAAAAATCCATAATATTTCTATTTTAGGGATATACCATAATTTAACCAATTCTTTACTGTTGGACATTTTTAGGTTATTTCTGAATGTTTATAATTAAATATCTTTGTACATATATCTTTGTGAATACTTTTGCTTAATTTCTTAGGATAAAGCCAAATAACAAGGTTGGCTATGGTCAATATTTATCAAGAGAATCAAAATTATTGTAATCACTACCAAATTATTTCTAGAAAGGCTATACTTGCATACACTCTAACCAATGAGGTTGGACAATTAATTTCACAAACTCATCCTAGAAAAAGTGCTACATATCTCACTGCTGAGTACCACTAAGGTCACCTCTGAAATACTCCTCTTGGAAAGCTATGCACCGACGCCAATGCCTAGTCCACCCCCCTCAACACAATTTTGGAACTCTTTGTCTGGAATGGCCATCAGAGCTGTCGTTGAACCTTGCCAAGGTTATGACACCTCACCGAGTTGTTTGTACAGCGCTGCCAACGTAAGCGCATAGTGGCAAGTTTGCAAACTTAACTGTCAGATTTTTGAGGACGATAACAGCTCTGAAGGCCATTCCAGAAAAAAGTTCCAAATATGCTTTTAAAGGTGGACTAGGCGCTGGCATGGGTGCACAGCTTCCTTAGGGGAGTACTGCTAAGGTGACCCTAGTGGTATTCAGCAGTGAAGTATGTAGCACTTTTCTAGGATGAGTTTGCAAAATTAATTGTCCGACCTCATATACTCTAACTAGTTGCATAGCTTACCCTCAATATGATAGATTAAAAATGCTTCTATTCAACATTTTGGTTTGCATTTCTTTAAATACTTGGAAAGCTTAATATGTTTTCATCTTATTGACTGTTGGGATTTCTTCTCAGAAATTGCCTATTTCCTTTGGCCAATTTTTGCCTTTCCTATTTGATTTACCTTGTTTGTCAATACCTGGATTCCAATATATTAAGCCAAAGTAAAAAAGAATTCCATAAATAATATGCAATCAAAATAGTACTTAATTGAGCCACTCAATCCCTATGGTATATACTCTTCATTCTTATGCAGGCCTTCTGAGATTACATATTAATTCCATATTTTTTTTAAGACAGTTATTTTAATATTTTCTTTGCTCCACATATTCTTTTAGGAATATAGCCAAAGAAAATAACTGTGTGTATACACAAAGATATAGATAGCAAAGAACTACAAACAAATCCATAGGAGACCAGTTAAACAAATCACAACAAATGCATGCAATGTGGTCATTTAAAATGATATGGCACAAAAATATTTATTGGCATGGAAAAATGTTCAGACCATTAAAAGCAAACACAGGTTACAAAGAATATGTACAAGATGAACTCATATTTGTTTTAAGAACAGTAAATGCAAATTTATGCACAAAAAGACAGGAAAGCTATAGAGAGAGATTAAATAAATTAATCATAAATTAAGTATTGGTGCTAAAATGACGTGCTAGTTTTCTTTTTTTGTTTGATTTTCAAAGTTTATTAAACTGTGTAATAAAGCTTATCAAAAAATTCTGTGAATTATCTAGGTTCTATCAATTTGAATCAAAATCAACCTGGAAATAATTATTTTATCCAATTAATTTGTATATAAGATGTAATTCTGAAATTTAAAAACAAGTTTAAGAGAAAAATATACGTTTTAATTTCTGAAGAGTCCCATCAAAATCCTATTCTTTACATTTCTTTTATAAAGAGTGCTTCCTGGCCCTGTACTTTTAAGTTTATTCTGACAACTTACTAATGCATAAGAATTTCATAGTCTTTTGACAAAACCCTCCCAAAGGGAAGGAGAACATCACAAAAGTAAATTTTTTCTTCTTCAGAAATGAAATTTCTAAAGATTAAAATACGGTTAAACATTTAAGGGAACAGTGACCAACATCTGGCCTATCATCCAACAGGCTGTCCAATTCTTAAATTACATTATCCAGTGACATCTCCATAAAATGTTCATCTCCATTAGTTCACTCCGTAAGTTTTGAAAATGACCTTCACGAGTGATTAATATATGTATCTACTAATAATCACAAAACATCAGCATGAACTATTACCGCTGTGCCCAAACAGCTCTTTAAAAAACCTCCTGCTACCTGTACTTGGGTGGCAGGTCCTTCCCATCCTCGGGAGGGGGCTCTGGTGGCATTATGAACACTGTGTGCTCACTCTTCTGTGAGTCATCCAGCTCTATCAATTTGGTATCTTCTGTTAAATCAAAATCAACCTGAAAATAATTATTTTCTTCCATTAATTTGTGTATAAGCAAGATAAAATTGTGAAATTTAAAAACTTAAGTTTAAGCAAAAAATACCTTATCTGTTTTCTCCGTGCCTTTATCAGGAAACAACTGGAAAAGAAGAATTCGTAGTGAAAGTGCTACTGTGAATTCAATAGAGATTATCCTAAATTCTTATTTAAAAAACTATCTTCCTTTTGCACTGTAGAAATGTATACCTGGAACCTATGTAATTCTAGTTAACTAATGTCACCCCAATAAGTCTAACAATTAAAAAAAACTATCTTCTTTTAGCAGTGGGCAGATAAAAAATATCTTACAATGTATTTTGGGGACCCTATACTATATTAGGCTAAAGTATAGTATTTCTGTTACGGCTATTAAAACAGAAAATTTATTTTGATTTATTTTTTCATAAATCCTTCTTCACAAGGAAAAGATGGTCAATCACAAGGGAATCTGATTTCTCTAATAAAAAATTTCATTATTATTAAATCCCTGCTTTAGTGACTGATATTATCTAAGCATCCCTGTAGCCAGATGATGCTGGACTATCAATTTTACAAGTAAATAAAAATTGTAATCACATCCCTGAAGTTTTAGATCACACTGATAGAATGGGACAAAATTAATCAAGTCTTCTAAGGCATATGCATCATTAGGAGCCCGTAAGAAACACAAAGCCATAATATTGTACCTTTTCTGGATTTAATCTCAAATTTTATATAATATATGGTTTGCATTAACAATCAGCCCCAAGATACTCTTATCGAAAATAAGAACTTTATTAAAAACAAGAAAAAATATGTAAGTCTTCAATCAACTGCAAAAAATCGACTTAAATTTCCTCACAATGGGTGAGTAAAGCTTTAAAATTTAACATATTTCCAAATATCCTCCATTAGGACCAAAGAAAAATATTAGTGAAAGTATTTGGAAAGATATTAAAACAAAAGGACACAAGACTCCACTGCCCATAAAACTTTTTAAAAGAACTAGTAAATATCATTTTATTCATATAAATTTTAAAAATACGAGATTTAGGTGGTTCAGTGAAATGTTCTTACTACTTAATAGTTACAAAAACAAAGTGAGGTTCAAAGAGACAAATTATCTACATACAGTAAAAACTAGATACAAGAAAAATGACTCAGTAATTTCAGCCCAGAATCGGAAACTTACACACACATGTGAGCATGCTCATACACACACATATACACACATACACACACACACCCTATAGTCTCCCCTCAGGTCATCTGGGCTAATAATGATGATGATTATACAGGTAGTCAAACTGTTAAAGGTTTTGCTTAACGTTGATATAGGAAAAACTTACCTTTTCTATGCAGTCATCAAAAAATGCCAATCCAGTATCTTTATCACTTACAAAACTACATTCTTCAATGAAACGAATAAAAATCTGTGTTTTGGATAAAAGGGTATAGAATTTTGTATAGGCACGATCTCGACTTTTTAAAAATCCTGAAGAAAAAAAAGGTACAATTAAATTAAAACTTTAAAGTGGAACTAGATGTCACATTAAACATTACCCTTAACTTGTACTTATCTATATTATATTCTCTTTATATATGTTTATAGAAGTTTCTACTAACCATAGTGCCTTCTGCCTATTTAACCACAAAAAGAAGCTTAATTTATACCATTCACATATTCACTGAAATCTTGTCAGAAACCTCCGTACAGCTCTCAAGTAGAAATTCCTGCTACACTGCACTTTCTCAAGCAAGAAGGGTCAATTTCCTTCCTCTGCAATGCCTCCAGACAATTATTTCTGTATCATCTCGTAAAACTTTCTGCTAAGTTGAAGGTTAAAACATCTGGCTATTCTACCTTTCCCCCTACTAATGATAGCCATCTGCTGACTTTAGGGACACTCACTCCTTCATTCACTGACGGCCAGGCACCTAACTCAGTGTCTTCTCCTCTCCAACTCCTACCATCATCATTCTTCAACACTCATAAGCACAAACCATCCAACACTTTCATGAGATAATTCCTTAACTGTCAATGATCTATGGTCTATCCCATCTCAATCACCAACTTCTACACAAAGTCACTCCAGCATTCAGAATAGCTCTGCCTCCCAAATCTTTCATTTCCATGTTATTCACTGACCATTACCTGCATATGGATGGTCTGTTGAAGTACTCCCAGGAAGGCTTTTCGGGGAAGGAGGTAAAGGGGGAAGGGAAGGGAGGGAGAAGGCAGGCTCAGTGAAGTCTACATTTACCCTTTTCCACTCTCCCTGTGCCGTCCTGTCTTCACTTCTCTCCCAGTCCAACACTGATTCCATGTCCATAATTTCGACTCTCAATTCTTACCCTTTGCCTTTTTTATCAGACCCACCGAGTATAATCCAGCCCTGGAGGCCTGTACTGCCTGGTTTCTCTGGATCTGTACCAGTGTAGTTGAGCACAGGTAAAAAGGGAAAAACAAGTTCTACAACTAGGTGGATCAGAATCACTTACACATACTGCATCTTCATCCCTGACCAGCAACCCCACTACATTTCTGGAATCAACTTAATTTCCCTTTATACATGGTTTCTCAGCTATTTCCAACTTTTAAATGCTCTCCCTCCATGCTTTCTTCCCCCATCCCAGAATGATCATACTTTGTATTGCAGAGAGAATGAAAATCATTAAATGAGCACTGCCTTAATTATCTCACTACAAAATCCATGACTCTGCTGCACCTATCATTCGTCCCCTCTGTCTTTTTAGGGGGGATATGTCCCTCCTCTGATCTAAGACCAAGCCCAACCCCTGAGCCTGGATGCCAGCCCCTTCAGTGTTCTCTGGACAATTCTCCCTCTGTATTAGCTACTTATGAACACACTCAAGTCTCTCTCATTTTAGAAAAACTTTCCTTAACAAATAATCTGCTATTTCCCTGCACAATAAAGGCCATGATCATCCACTTGGTTGTTAATGACAAAAATCAGAGTTGCTCTGGACGTCTCTCTCTATCTTACGGCCCATATTCAATCGCAAAGTTCTCTAGTCAAGCTACCTCCTAAAAAACCACACTTCAATTCATGCTACCACCAACTAATCCAGGTCACTTCTATTGATCACTTGGACATATGCATTAACTAACTAATTACTAAATTAGTACATCCATACTTTAAATGCCTCCAATTCAATCTCTGCATAGAAACTTAGTTTAAAAAAAAAAACACTCAAAGTGGTATCTTAAAAATGCAAAACTGATCCCATTACCTACTTAAATATCCTTCATTAGCTTTTAAGTACTTTTAGACTAAACATTAAAATCTTTCATAGGTACTAGAAGATCCTACGTGATCTGGCTCACGCCCACCATTTCAAACTCAGTTTCTGAGCCACTGCTCCGTCCAACCTTTCTTTGACATCTCAGGGCATTCCACATGCTGTGATCCTCATGCCATTCCACTGAAATTCTAATTAGTTGAGAAATGCTTACATGAAACAGAAATAAATTCTTCTTGACAAGGAGTAACTAAAAGGTTTTTTTTTTTTTTTTATTCTCATGGATATAGGCAATAATCAGCAAAGCTGCTGAAACAATGAAATTAAATGCTGATGGGGAAGTTATAATGAATGATGAACGAATGAGGCTGACAACACTTAAACCCACGGATCAGTCTCAGGAGCACTAAAAACGGGACAGCCAGACACGTTCGCGCCTCGCAACCGGAAGCAGCGAGCGCCATGTGTTCTGGTATTACTTGCCAAGAAAATTAAACCTGAATCTAATCAAGTTCTAAATCAGTACTGTTTGATTCCGTAACCATTACCCACATGGGGCAATTCAGCACTTGAAATACGCCTGGTCCAACTTGAGGTGTACTGCAAGTATAAGCTACATGCTGATTTTGAAGACTTAGTATAAAAAAATTAATGTAAAATAGTTCATCAAAATTTTAAAACTTTGATTACATGTTGAAATAATACCACTTTTAGTGCATGTTTTAAAGCAGAGTATATAAATCCAAAAATTATGTAAAATGGAGGAAACATCTAAAAGCAAGCTACATTCTAAGATAAATGACTATGTAGTATCATAAATATAAGCAACATCTTTGATTTCATAATTAAAGACCCTTGGCTTCAGATTTCTCAGGAAAAAATAGGGTGTAAAAATGAAAAGAAATTCTATTCATAGAGCTAGATTACAAATAAACAGAAGTTCATTACATTGTATGATATAGTTCTAAAACTTTATATACTGAATATTTTGGGGTGGCAATACCAAGTAGAAAATATTTTTCGGAGTTCCCTGGTGGTGTAGTGGCTTAAGGCTTCGGCGCTGGCACTGTCAGCGCTGCGGCCTGGGTTCGATTCCCAGCCAGGGAGCTACCCACATACCAAACAGCAAAAAAAAAAAAAAAAAAAGAAAATATTTTTCACTTCTCTGAAAAGTAACTGTATTTTAAATGCCTCTCACCCTGTCGGTCAAACAACGAATCAACAGCTGTGGCTTTATTTGACGGAGCCTCCGTGATGGGTCTGAGATACGTTCTATAGCCTTTCAGAATGGACGCCATGAAGCGCAAAAACGCCTCTTGAATCTCCATCTCAAGCTGCGTCATCTTTTTTTGCCAGGAGAAATCGGCTTCGATTGGAGTCATCTCGATGGCCGAACCTTCTTGAGTTTTTCGGTGAACTGACAAATAAGAAGTGAAAATGGCATTAATGTACATTACACATAATGACTGAACATTAAGAACGGTGTCAAAATAAAGCCTGTGACTTCTGACGTTCTTCTCTCCAGGAATGTAAAGGGACGGCTAGCAAGGGCCACCAGTGATGCTCGAGCAGGGAGGACACAGACAACACGCTCAAAAAATCATGAGCCACAATATTCATTTCTTGATAATGGAATTCTGTTTTGTAATGAGACTCCTTTCAAATGGAACAAAATGACGTTTAAATTTAAGAAGAATTTTCTCATACACATTCTTTCCCTAAAAATACTCCTTTTCCCTCGCATTTACCTGATGACAGCTGGGGGTACAATTTCTTCAAGGTGCTGAGCAGATTTTTACATGGCTTTTTGGGAAGCTGCTTCCAGTTCATGTTCTTCTTTTCATCAGATCTATTTAACAAAAACATAACTAATAAAATCTCTCTTAACCGGTTTTAACTTAAAATTCTTATGTCAAACTAAAACAGAAAATGAAAAGGGTATTTTTACTGAAGTACAACTACTAATATAGACAGTCTAAATAAGTGGTTTTCAAGTTCTCTTTTCATCTCAATCTACCCCCGTCAAATTTGGTCATTTATATGAATACAATACTAACGTCTTGCTTCAAGACTTGTATTTTGGATTATAGTATTTTAAGTGTCAAACTTATTTAAGTGAGCCTTCAATCTGCCTAATAAAAGCAAATCTCAACACACAAAGTCAGACAATTAATTTCACAAAGTCATCCTAGAAGAACTGCTATTAATACTCATTGCTAAGTATCACTACGGTCGCCTTGGAAGTACGCCCCTTGGGAAGCAATGCACCCACACCAGCGCCTAGTCTACCCTTCAAGGCAATTTTGGAACTCTTTTTCTGGAATGAACATCAGACCTGTTGTTGTCCCCAAAATCTGCCAAGTTCTCAAACTTGCCACCATGCGCACAGTGTTGGCAACACTGTGCAAACAACTCAGTTATGACACTTTACTGACTTGTTTCTATAGTGCTGCCAATGTAAACACACCATGGCATGTTCACGAATTTAACTGTCAGATTTTGAGTATGACGACAGCGCTAATGGCCATTTCAGAAAAACAGTTCCAACTAGGCGCTGGCCTCAGTGCACAGCTTCCCAAAGGGAGTACTTTGAAAGTGATCGTAGTGACATTCAGCAATGAGGTGTGTAGCACTTTTTCTAGGATGAATTCATGAACTTAATTGTAGTATATCAAAGTCAGTGACATACAAAGTAAGTTCTGACCACAATTCAACTGAGTTAGTTAGTATTTAACCAATAAAAAGAAACTTTGGAAGTCCAAAAGAACACTTTTATATAACGCATGAGCGAAATAAAATATTTTAACAGAAATATGAAACACTTAAAATTCTACAAAGATGAAAGCACGATACACCAACCGTGGGATATAGCTAATGCTACACATCAGGCCAGTATCATTTATGAAAATCAATGCAAGCATCTTAAATTCTTAGAAAATTTAATCCATTAGACTAAAAAATAAGAGCAAGATGATGTTTATTTCAGGAATGTGAGATGTTTACAACTAAATAATTTTATAATATGATTTACCATACAGATTAAAGAAGAAAAACTCAATGCTCATCTCAAAACTTGTACAAAAGTTACTATAAAATTGAATACCTGTTCATGAATTTTTTAAAAATCCAAATCTAGAAGCAGAAAAGTTCTTTCATTGATTATTAAATAATCAAAATCCTAGAATTGAGCTAGTAGACTTTTTTTTATAAAGGGTCAGATAGTAAATATTTTATGCTTTGAGGACCATAAGGCCTCTGTCACAACTATTCACATGTGCCACTGTAGCACAAAGCCTTGGACCATATGTAAACAAAAGAGCATGGCTATCTTTCAATAAAGCTTTATTTACAAAAACAGGCCTTGGGCTGGAGGTGAATTCTTGCCTTACAGCAATAATCATAGTTTATGATGACTGCTCAAAGCATTCCCTTTGAAATCAGGAGCAAGACAAGATACCTGTTAGGACTGACTACTTCTACTCAACATAACACTAGGGTCTTAGTCAAAGAGTTAAGACAATAAATTTAAAAATACATAAGGATTATAGAGAATGTGATTGCGTATAGCCAGAAAATTAAAGAGAATCTACAAATTAAAATAAAAGAATTCAACTAAGTTGCTAGGCAGCAGACCACTACATAAAAATGAGTGACACTTCTATACCCCAGCAACTAACAAGTAGAAAATGTAATTGAAAAAAATACCATTTACAGTAGCAATAAAAACTCTTAAGGTACTTAGAAATAAGTTAAGTCCAAGAAAAGATATGCATGGTCTTTATCCAGAAAACTGCAAAGCTTATTGAAAAATTTAAAAAAGATCTATGAAGTAAAATACTATATACATGGGTTGGGAGACTTTCTGTCAAAAAGATGTCATTTCTCCTCAAATTAATCTACCAGTTCAATAGTATTCTAACCAAAATCACAATATAATTTTGTGTGGAACTTAACAACCTGATGTTAAAATTTATAAGGAAAAGCAACAGACCAATATATCAAAACAATTTTAAAGAACAGGTTTGTAAAGGGACTTGCCACCTCACATCACAACTTTTTTTTAACAATGTTATTAACCCTTTTGGTTAGAGATGAACTGACTATTCAATAAATAGTGCTATGTGAGAACAGTTTATCCATATGAAAAAAATAAGATGGTATCTCTATGTCATATCACACACTAATACCAAGTTTAGTTGAATTAAGGACCTACATGAGTATAGCAAAACCCTACAACTCTAAGAATATCCAAGTTCATGATCTCAAGGCAGAGGATTTCATATACAAGAACCAAAAACAGCAATCCATAAAGAGAAATTGAAAATTTTCACCAAGTAAAATAAGCTTAAGCTTCTGCTCATCAAAAGACGAAAAACAAAATGAAAAGACAAGTCAGTGCAGGAAAAACTATTTGCAATGCATATAACAGACCAAGAATCAATTCCAGATTATAGGTATATAAAACTGATACAAATAAGAAAAAAAAAAAAAAAGTCAAACAATCCAACACAAAAATTTACCCCCTAAACAAAGGAAAATTCAATTCACCAGAGAAGAAAACCAAAGGGCAAAGAGAAATTAAATGCTCCATTTGCAACTAATTAGAGAATGTGAAGTAAAGCCACAGTGAGATTCTATTACCATCAAATTAGCAAAAATTTCTGACCATAACAAATACTGACAACGTTATGAAACACGCTGCTAAGGAAGGGGTATAAACTTGGAAGAGTGATGTGGCATCAGCGAAGTCTACCAACCAACACTAGCTCTTCCAGATGCATGTTTCAGAGGAATTCTTGCCCATGTACTCAAAGAAATATACACAGTAATGATCAGGGCTGCCTTGTTGATCATTGCAAAAATCAAGGTACAGTCTAAATACCCAAAACTGATAAACACTGAAACTGAAGTGAACGCAAGTGGCTCATTATTTCCAGGCTATCGATAAATCTAATACACAGTAAGCAACCGCCACAATCATACAGTTTCAAAATACAATGGTAGATGCTTTTCAAAATGATTTTTTAAGTTCTAGCAAATGCTTTCCTCCTTCCTTAAGTTAATCCCTTGGTTCACTTCGGGACATTTTCGCAACCAACGGTATTGCTGTAACCATTGAAGTCTCGTCCAAAATTCTTACTCTCTTCAGTCATTGCCAACAAACACAAAAGAATAAAAGTACTTCAGGACCAGGAAGGTGGTGCCAACACCAGGAAATTTCAGTATTTACTGCATTTCCCATTTGGAGGGGTGTCAGGAGTTGAAAGGTTGGTTCTCAGGCAGCCATCAGAGCTGCTACTTTTCCAACGTGGCAGTCTCTGAACCCTCGTTGCAGCACTGCTGTACATACGCATAATTATCACCTCCACTAAACACAAAGTACGGTTGATTCTTAATATCGTTTCTCTGCAATAAAATAGATCCTTATAAAATTCAAATCTTGACAACTAAGAAAATGACGTAATATTACCCTACACTGTGACGAAACTCAAACAGGTAAACACATTTCCTAAAAGCTTACACATGAATTTTGAATTAAACCTAGAAAGTGTATTATCTCTTAAGCTCTGAAAGCAGTGTTTAAACTTTTATTTAAATCCATATTCTCTTTTGATAAACATAAATATCGCTTGCCTGCCATTAACATTAATATCCAAATATAAACTATTATAATGCAGAACTTTTTTTTTTCAAACCACACAGCTTTCTAGAATTCTGATACTTCGTCCTGGTTGAGATTCACTGATGAAGACTTATTAACTTTTAAAAACAGCATATTTCTAGATGCTTTCAATGAGCTGTTAACTACATATGAGGAAACATATAAATGGGAGGTAATACAAAAAGAATCCACTTACACATATAACATGTTTGTATCCAAGTCAATGCAAACAACATCTTGCGGAGGGTCATGAAGATCGAAATACCTGGAGTCAACTCCAACTATGAATGGTACAGGTGCACTAAGCACGGCCGCCAGTGACAGGGGACAGAGGGGGATGTATGGGCACTGCCACTGAAACGGAAAGATCATCTGGGGGAAAAGTGTTTAAAAATTAGCTGAATTTGAAATCTACAATAAAATTATGTAATTAATTTATATCAGTGAAAGGAACCATAAGGAGCAGTTAAGTCTATTGTCTCCTTTACCTTAAATGTCACTCCAAAAACTAAGTGACTATAAAACATTACTAGGTGATACTATGCACCAATATAATTAAAACCTTTATGCATGACAATGATCACAAGCACAATAAAAATGCTAACAACCTCTTTGCATGTCAATTATTCTAATGTCTATACAAAACCCACATTCTGTTTTATGGAAAAAGTCAGAGAAGTGCCTCAAAAATTATGAAATGAAATCCTGATCTTCAACTCATGCATTTCATCCACCTATTCTCAAAATAACCTTTGCTTAAATTCCAACTAAGAGCATCAAAGAATCAAAAAATGAAAATGATTCTCTCGGGAATGGTAATAGTCAATTGAAAATTTCAACAAATAGTTTCCTATTAATAACTACGCAAATGAACATAAAATGATCCCATTTTAGTGCAACTTGACATCTTAAAAATACTAGTCAATATAAAACACACCTCAAGAATCTTTACCAGCTTTCCTGCACAAAACTCTACTTTGACTGTATCCCACATGCTTTTTAAAAAAAAAAAAAAAAAAAAAAAAAAAAAACAAGGGCAAGGTTTTTTAACTAAGAATCCAGATAAAATTTTAATAGTTAATATTCAAATTTTAATCACTGATGATCAAATTATCCCATAGTATAAAAAGCATCGCTGTCTTTCAAGGTCTAGTTCAATTCTTATACATTACTCACCCCAAAGAAATGCCTATAGCATTTACTATCTCTGCCACTCATTCCAGATAATTATTCAGAACTGGGATTTTTACCTTCCATTATTTATTTACTCATCAAATATCTGAACACTTTTATGAGCCAAGCACTGCTCTAGATGATGGAACATAACAGTGAATAAAACAAGGAACCCCCCCGCCTCGTGTGGTTTATAGTCTAGCCTAAGAGTCAGCAGGATTTTTCTGTAAGATAGGAAAAGATAGGACTTGCGAGCCATACTGCCTCTGTCACAAATGCTTAACTGTCTTCCTGCATGAAAGCAGCCATAGGTAATATGTAAATAAATGGCCTATGTTCCAGTGAAACTACAAAAACAGGGGCAGGAAGGATTTGGCTCACAAGCCAAAGACTGACAACACCTGGTCTAGCAGGAGGAGACAGAGTATAAACAGGAGACATAACAAATTAAATATATACCATGTCAGAACAGCTAAGTGCTACAGAAAAATGAAAAAGTAAAGCCAGGTGAAGGGGATTAGAGTTCAGAGGAGGAAAGGAAAAGTAGGTCATATTACTAAATAAGCCAAACAGGGTAGGCCTCATTAAGAAAATGGCAACTGAACTGAAACCTGAAGGAGGTAAGGGATTTTGCCAAAGGAGGGTGTCTAAAAGCACGCTTCACAAACATCTACAGCAAAGGCCTTAAGATATGGGGACCACCCAATGTTTCAGGGGAAGCAAGGAGTCCAGTGTGGCGGGAGCAGAGTGACCAAGGGGGAGAGGAGAGGAAAATGAGATCAGAGAGCAGAAGGACAGAGCCACTAGCCCAGGACCCTGCAAGGACTTCAGATTTCTTTCACTGAAAACCGATCATCTTCCATTCAACAGAAGCTACGTTATACCTGCTGCTATTTAAGAACTATAGAACAAAATTATTTGATAGCAAAATATGATACCCTTGACTTTTGCAATGCAATTATAAATAGAGACATTTTTATAAACATACTCATTGGCTTCAAAAATTTTTGTTATGAGGCCCCATTTATTCTTTGATATTCTTTGATATTCAAATGATTCTCCTTTTGAAAAATGTATCCTGTCACCATTCTTTTCCATTTTCTCTTCTTTAAATTGCCTAACTGCCAAATCCTCATTTATCACTGGCTTTGCATGCAATTCAGGCAGCTCTCCAAAAACAGTTACATAAATTCCATGCAATCTTGCATTTTTATAAAATTTCCAATTTCATGTTGCAACTTTTCCAACCTGTGCTTGCACTATATTGCAAAATCAAGAGATTGGGCCGCAAAGATTCTGCAAAGGGACATGGATAAACACTAATGTTCTATAGGAAGGAATATTTGAGCAGAATCTTTCTAAAACTGGTCAGTTCATTAACACGTATTTTCATGATATAATGACTTTTGCTTTCACATGCGACAATAAAGAGTTTGGAAAAATTAATATATAATGAAGTTCTTTGCCTCCCATAAACCATTTCACATATTATTGTTTTCAGTCCTAGAAGCATTTATCTGACCAGATTAAGATTGTGGAGACATATCCCATTGTTGATTTCACAAGTATTTATTCAGTGCTTACTCCATGCTACGTAAGCATTTGTACATTATCCTATTTCACAATCACTTAGAATTCCCTATACGTTACTGGCTTACAATGACTAAAAGTTAAAATTGGGAGAAAGTAACTGTGTAATTTATTTGCATTAATTTTAGGGCAGCTGAAACTGGCCAGAGCCTCTCATTTAATGAAACAGTAAGTTTCATTCACAAGTTTTATTATTACGTAATTATACAGATTCTCTGAAGTGTTCTAATATATGAAAAATTAGAAACTGAAATTTTCTCTCAAATAGAGAAAGTTTCTCTTTGCAACCCTATTATTTTTATGTTAAACTTTAGAATACATATTCTACCAGTAATTCTGGACTGAAAGGAAAATTCTATACTTACAGCTACAACAGCTTCAGCTACTCCAGTCAACACAGCAGGCCTAAGAGAATGCAGTAGAATCTTACTCTCAAGTAAAACAAAGAGCAGGAGTGTTGCACAATTCTCAGGACCCAGGTTCATTAACAAGGTGCTAAAGTTGGCTCCACTAGAAAGAGAGAGAAAAAGACAGTATTATGAGCTATTTTATTAAAACACATTAAGATGTGCTTATTAAATTATTTCCTAGATATCAACAAACTGAGAATCTAGTGTTAATTTCAAGTCCTGATTTTGTTATCACTGAAAAGTCGCACATCTAATGAGATAGTCAACAGAATGATTCAAACTCATTCTTTGGTAACAAAGGTGTGTTTATCAGGGAAGATTTTTTCCTGAAGATCAACAACATGAGTAAAGCTCAAAGGGCAGAGGCAGGGGTTGGAGGGCGGGGCACAATATATATAATACACAAAGGTTTGTCAGGGTCCAAAAACTGAAATACACCTTCTGTGACTAAAGAAAATAGTAGGGGGTGAAAACAGTAGGAGATTATGACAAAAGAGAAGGGACACAATTATAACTGCATTCTCAAAAGAACACATTACCTACAGTGTGAATAAAGAACTGAAGACGACAAGCAAAAGAGTACCGAGTAAGACGTACCATGTAGTCGAGGTGAGCGCACATGCTAGCCCAGACTAGCGACACAGATGAACAGAAACTAACAGATTCACCGCATTTTAGGAGGTTAAAATCAGTTCACCTTGAACATTTATTTATGAACTGGATATGGGGGAGGGGAGATGAGAGGAAAAGGAAGGTATTTCTTAAATCTAACCTTGAAACTCACTTAAATATTCCATTTTTAAAATGGCCTGACCATCCAACCAGCTATCAAAGTTAGAAACCTTAAGGTTATCCTTACATAGTTTCTTAACCTTAAAATGTTGTAAAGCATTCTGGTCCAAATGAATAAATACATCATTTTAGATACAATTATTTACCTCAGTGGTAAAGGTGTGGAAACTGGTTGTGATAATATTAACGCATCATGGACCGACAGCTTAAAAAACAGAAAAAGATAAATTAACCAAGCCAATTCTGAATGAAACCTAAATATTTAGATCAAGAGTAAAATGGAAAATACTTTAATGTACAGACTAACATGACAGTTTTGGAAACATGTACTAAGATATAAAACAATAGCTATTATATATTTACTCAGATGTACCATTTCTTTTTTATTAAATTGTTAATTCAACTGAACTTTGTTATGGATTCAGTTAATTGGTTAAAATATTTAAAAATTATGGAATTGCTTTTTAAAAGCCTCAAATTTATTTTCTTCACAAACTGGTAAGCACTTGAAAATTACTTAATACAAATTTTTACTTGCTGAATTGAAGTACATTCAAGATTAACAATATTTGACTTAACACTACCATATCACATATAATGTTGATAACATCTTAGAAAAAAATTTAAAATTCTTGCCTTTATAGACCAGTGCTACTCAAACTACCAATCTGCAAACTATTAGAGGTCCAGGAAGAAATAGTATATAAATGAAGAGCAAACCATTTAGATGCTCACACATCTAAGTAAGCGATTGATGAACGCATGTCTTTGAATGGGGAATAGATCAGATAGTTCATGTCTACACAGATCTCACATGGTACACTGCATATGTCACAGCTGTATACATATGTGCGTGTGTGTTGTCTGCCACTGATTGGAAATAAAGAAACTAGTCCTTTAATATAGAGCGCTATTATAAACTATTTCACTTTTGCCCTCCAATCATAACTCAGTTCTTATTTAATATTTCTTAGTTGTTCCAAAATTTAAAACAGGCCCCCAACATAATTCTGGATTTTAACTAATTAACTACATAGAGACCATGCATGGACCAATGCTGATTATGTCATGAGTCAAGGATTATAATTATTCCAATTCTGTACACCCAAAATTCAAAATGCTAGTGCATAAAAGGATGTTCAATAAAGATATAAAATATGGGAAATGCAAGGGCATTATGAATACATATTGCTTCACTCAAACCCAAAGAGCACAGAATCTACTCTAGAATTACTACAAAGAGCAAATATACTCTTTTTGGATTACCTGTACAAGGATTCTTGGTCTTTGTGGTGAAGGAAAAGGGATGTTTTGCATAAAATGTGAAATGTGCCTGAAAAAAATTTGAAATAAAGATCACTTTTTAAAAATGTTCCATTGATTTTAACAAATCTTAAATACCATTATCATCCCAAATGTGACAGAGCCACTTGCCTAAAACTTAAGCTAATTAAATAAATTTACTGCATAAATAAATGTACTCATCTTACCAAACTTCTGAAATGCACAACGTATTTCCTAATTAAAAGTCCATATTGATATACCCTATTATTACCAGAAAAAAGAAAGAAACTAATCTTTATTGTCATGGTTATCAGTAGCAATATGGGGACCAACTGTAATACAATAAATTACAACTAATATAGAATCTAATCCTAATAATTAAAAAGTAATTAAATATAAATTTAATCAATATTCTTTTACTATAACTTAGGACAAACCATTTACTCTATTTCTCTACATATAAATAATGCTTCTTAAGCTTCTCTAAAATTTTGAGTTCTTGGGAGCCACTAAAATGCAAAATATTACTTTCAACTCAGAAAAAAATATGCATCACATATACTGATTTTATTTTCACAAACTATTCACAGAAACTTAAGATTTAAAGACGCTGCTACTTGTCACTAACATTAAATTTTATTTCAAACAATTTTAAGTTAATCTGACCACTGAAACTTAAATCTAGAATTATGAACCATTCCAAGAGTAGAACATGGAAGTCGAAGCCATATTTCTATACCAAGTTGTGTTAAGTTTATGCACAGTACTTTACTATTTTTGAAAGATGATTTTGAACAGCATTATTTTAAAACCTACATATAATTACCTCCAACTGATCTACTAAACTATTATGTTTTCCTGTTATTCTTTTTTCTTATACTGTGAGATTTTTCAAATTGTCAGAGAAACCTATGCTTACGCATACTACAATACATTCCACAAAGCTCTAGATGCCTCTTGGTTTGTTAGCAGGGTACATAAATTATTTACTATAATAAACAAAAGTCAACATGTCAGGAGAAGTCAGAAAAGATGTGGTTTTAAAAAGACAGAGGCTCCACATATATTTTTCTTGCTTATAAGCTTTCCATGACAAAGGGAATTATAAATCAAAGGAAAAACATGTAGAATTCTGTCAATGCTAAAACCAAAACCTCACTTTTAACATCAATTAACTCACCCTTATTAATTTCTGGGTCAGTTTAGAGATGTTTTATAGTTAGAACTCGGAATGGCCACTTGCATAGGATGTGTGGGGTTGTGGGGGTGTGGTATGTATCAACAGCTATTTTTCTCTTGGTTTTTAGAAAATGAAAAGGAAGAACAAACACAATACAAAGTATACAGATTCCTTCCTTAGCTGAATTCTCAAAAGATTATTCTTTGGTCATTCTCACCACCACTCTGCAATTTTAAATTTACAGTCAATTATTCAAGTGAAGAAGGGAGCAAGTAAAAAGTAGGGTGACTGTGACTCTCCCTCTAACTCTGCTGCTTTGTTAGGTAAAAAATTGAAATGCATACATACTCCCCGTTTTTCCACCAGACAGCTCTTTAATCGTCATACATACTTTTCAATGGGAAGAGGATGTGGTCCAGACACAGAAAGTTTGTAGATAAACATGAGAAATTTTCTAAAAGCTTCAAAAAAAGGCCAGTGTGAGAGTAAACAAATGCATTTGTTTGAATTGATGGATTTGGAGACCAGTTTTCTCTCCACAGGTGTCAAAAGGCCCAGCTGCATCAGTTGTTTCTCTGTTAGAAGTTCCCAAGAGTAAGGCTCGTAAAACTGGATGGCAGCTCCATATACCTACAGAGCAAAAGAATTCCATGATAAGATATGAGGTTTTTAAAAATTATTTTCTCTTATTCTAAAGAAATATTTGCTTAAGAGTGACAGATAGATGAAAAGAAAAATCTCAAACTGCTGATGGGAATATAAAAGGGTGTGGCTATTGTGGAAAACAATTCGGCAGCTTGTCTGAAAGTTAAACGAAGAATTAATTACTCTACGATACAGCAATTCCACTCCTAGGTATACAGGTATCCCCTGCTTTTTGTAAGTTCTCATTATGGCACTTGGCTTTTACAGAAGACCTACATTAGCACCAAATCCAAAGGAAAAATTCACTTTTATGGAAAAAAGTGAAAAGCGAACAGTGCTCAGCATTTGCTTGGCAGCCATCATTACAGAAGCAGCAGGTGCCCAGCTGCAGAGGAGCACCAAGCTCCTTCCTGGGAACCACGCTCAGCATCTCAGCATCCCAGCATCCAGATGCCACACTGTGAAATGTGCTTTATCTTGATTTATTCTGTGCTTCTGTTAGCAAGATGTGTAAGGTATCAGAAAAGCCTAACAGAGCTTGTAGGGGTGTTATGCTTAGCATAAAACTTGACGAAATTACGCATTTGATTGTAAACTAAATAAAGACATCCTGAGTGCGTTAAACTTGCCTCTTCCACCATTTGTACTATTTACATACAGAGAATTTTGAAAGCTGCCAAAGTTACCAGTTCTGCTAGTAGCAAAGTGGTAATGGGTAAATGGAATGTCTACTGCTTGAGTGCATTGATGGGTGTACAAAATGTGGTGTGTATTAATCATATCATTGCTGCTTTTAATGTATGTTAGTGTTATGTTAGGCTTTGAGTGTTATTTGGCATGGTTTGTTTGGTAGGTTATCTTTGGGATAGGGGCACACTCGAAAATTTTTCTATATAAATTAATAGTAATTGTTTCTTCACTTTACAACATTTTGGCTTGCAAAAGATTTTCAGAGAGTGGGGTAAAAACCTTTATACCCCAAATAATTCAAAACAGCAACTCAAACAGATATTTGTGCACCAACGTTCATAGCAGCATTATTCACAATAGCCAAAAGATAATGTCCATCAACAGATGAATGGATAAACAAAATGTAGTATATACAAATGATGAAATGTTATTCATCCTTAAAAAGGAATGAAATTCTGACAGATACTGCAACATGGATGAACCTTGAAAACATTATGCTAAGTGAAGTAAGTCAGACACAAAAGGACAAACATTGTATTATTCCACTTAGATGAGCTACCTAGAATAGGCAAATTCATAGACAGAAAACAGAACAGAGGTTACCAGGGACACGGAATGGGGTGAAGGAAGCTTATGTTTAGTGTGAGGAAAAAGTTCTCAAAAATAGACAGTAATACTTATATAACTCTTACAACTATTTAGTAATTACATATAACCCTTGTCTTTGCAGACAGAACATCCCCACATATTTCAAAGTGGTCTCAGAGGTTATTAACAAGCTGAGTTGTTTCTTTTCTTTGCTGATAATATAGAAGTTCTATTAATACATTTATTTTGGATACAAGACCCATCTTGAATACATATATCACATTATTTTCTCTCAGCCTGTGGCCTGCTTCACCTTTTTAATGTTATCTTTGAATGAATATATTTTTAACTCTGATAAGATTATATTATTCATCCTTTCCTTTATGGCTGGTACTTTCTGCATGCTGCTTAAACTATCTTTGCTAACTCCCTCCATTTTAATATATTATTTGTCTCTAAACCTCATTGTTACTGAGAAATTAGCCAATCTAATAGTTATTCCTTTGAAAGTAAATGTCTCATCTTTCTGTTTTCTGTCTTTGGTGTTCCACAGCTTCATGATAATATGAAGAGAGTAGGTTTTCTACTGAAGGTTCAGAGTGTATCTTTTTTAATCTGAAGATCAAATTTTTCATCAACCCTGGAAAAATCTCAACTAACCAGCTCTTTATATGCTACCTCTCTTTTTCTAGTCTCTCCTTAATTCATGGAATATCTATTGGTCCTTCTAATTCTATCCTTTGTACATATTAAATTTCCTTTTATGTTTTATGTTTTTCTGTGCTATAATCGAAGTGACCTATCTTCCATGTCATGAACTCCCTTCATGTATGCCTTATCAGCTGTTTAAACTACTTATTGAAATTTTTATTTTAATGACCATATTTTTCATTCCTAGAATTTCTTTTTCCAACCTGTCTGTCTGTTTGTCAGAGCATCCTACTCTTTCCAGATGTTTTGAGCCCCTCTATTAGGTCTTGAATCATTTCAATTATAAACATTCAATTTATAATATCACTATATTTTCTTCTTCTGTTTCAGCGTCTTGAGGGTCTAATCTGGCTGGGTGTTGTGTCTTGTTGATTTTTCCTATGGTAAAAATATTTTCTAACTTTTATTATAATCTCATCTTGAAGTCTAGGTTGTGGGGGTGTCTCTCCAGAATGACTTTCTATTTGTTTCTGTAGAAGCTCCAGGCGTATCAGCACCTTTATACCAATTTTTTTTTTTTGGCGGGGGGAGCTCCCTGGCTGGGAATCGAACCTAGGCCACAGTGTTGAAAGCGCCAAATTCGGGAGTTCCCTGATGGTGTAGTGGCTTAAGGCTTCAGCGTTGGCACTGTCAGCGCTGCGGCCTGGGTTCGATTCCCAGTCAGGGAGCTACCCACATACCAAAAAGCCAAAAAAAAAAAAAGAGAGAAAGCGCCAAAGTCTAGCATTATACCACCAGGGAACCCCAATATCTTTATACCAATTTTTATGTTGACTTTTCACCTTGGCCATTAAAATAGTACAAATTTAAACCAAAATGTGTAATATCCAAATAATCCTAACATTCAAATAAAGTTTATGTCATAATCATTTTATGGGATGAAAACATGGACAAAATAGGTTAAATAAAAGAGGAAAAAATATACCTTTTCGGCAGAAGAACCTGTCAGGACAAAAGTTGAAAAAACTGGAAGTGGGTATTTGGTTTGGGGATCCCAGCATTCAATAGTTGCTCCCATAGGAAGGCAGAAGAGAGGTACAGATTCTGAGAGTGGAAAAGACTCATAGTCATCTTCTGGGTATCTAAAAATCAAACCTTTGGGAGAAATGAAACAATAAAATTTTTAAATAATTACTTCTCCATAAATTATATGTGACACATTATTAAGATATTTTAATGGCATATTTCATGGAAACATTTATGTGTGAAATTTCAAAATCAATTTTTCTGTTGCCATATCAGAAATAAATTAACAAATTCACCCTTTTTCTTTTACCTATGAATTTTTAGTTCACTGTAATATTAAAATGTATTAAAAATACTACTTAAAACTCTAAAGGATCACCAATCTTAATGTATTTTCTTGTACTTACTCCCAAATTTTACAGAAAATGGTAAAAAACATACAAGAAAATTCACCAACTATTTCAGTTTCTGTAAAAAATTCAGGGAAGGGACAAGTGTTATGAAATAATGCCAAGGAAACAAATTATCACAGGCCCTAAACTCATCCTGGGAAAGAAGCAGTGTAAAAGGCATGCAACACGAAAAGTACATGAGACAGAAACCCTTGGTGAGTGAGTACAGAGTGTGTGAGACCAAAAAAGTATGAGCGGGAGGCACTCTGATGAGCCTGACAAAGCCCCTTAAGTATAAGATAGCTACATGGCATTAGCTCAGTAGCCTCTGATGGCTCTAACGTGCAGACCATATCTAAGATAAACACGTGACTATCAGGAGATTTGTGAATCCAAATTCAGTCTCCAAAATTCTGTGTTCTAAAATAAGTGTCTTATATGAAATACCTTAATACTGTCACAAAGCTTATTTTTATAGTCTTTTTAAGTGACATTTTCTTCAAAAAAAAAAAAAAAAAAAAAAAAAGGAAATCGCACACAATCAACACATTGCAGCAACATTAACAGTATCACATTTTTAAATGATACTGTTTGTAACTGTTAGTTGCTGCCTTTACTTTTATATTATAAATTAAATGGTTTGATTCATTTATATGAATGTCTTTATGAAGACAATCAAGATTTTTCAGCTATAAGTTTACCTAACTTCCCTGAAGTAACATTTTATTAAAAAAATTGTGGATAATTAATAAGTATCTGACACTGTTTGTTTTCACAAAGAAGTATTCCAGTATTTCTCTTCTATTTATAACTGGAGCATACCTGTATTTTCAGGTTTTATCCCACCATACCAGTGGGATGAAGAGGTCACACTTAACTCTTTACAGCCCTTGGCACTTTACTGTGCAGTAAGAATGTGGCGATAGATTTCTCAAACACGTCATGGCAGAAAGGTTTCTCAGGCCCTCCTCTCCTCCATATAGCTGATTCTTTGCAACAAGGGAGAAAGGAAGCAAGTCCACCTTTCATGGCAAGTAACATGTGGTTTCAAATCAGACACACAGAGATAAGAGAAGGAAATATAAGAAGTAAAGATGCAGTTTGACACCTTTCTGATTGTCAAAATATTAAAGGTCAGAGAGTATGCAGTGTTCCACTGAACTGTTAAATCTACTGGTGTAGACTAAAAGCCTGAATGTTTATTCCACAAATGCTTGTTGGGATAAGTTTCCATTTAATTAAGATGGGTTCTGGAAGGGAGGGAATGTTAATATATCTTGTAGTATGTAATGTATTTAAGAAAAAAACTTAAACTTTCACATGCTAAAATTATAAATATTCAATTTATGAACAAAACAGTTCCACAAACTAAGTAAGGGAGTATACACTGCCTCTTCTAACCAAATATTAATGTGCAACAGAACTACAGTAATAGTGACATTGTTTTTTAATGTACTTACCAGCTTTATAGGCTATTGAATTAGAAGCAGGTACAGACTTCTTATAACATAGAAACACACTGGAACCCCACTGTAAAATATAAATTCAGTTTAAAAAAGACAAAGAAGAGAAAGAAAATCCTTTCATTGAATGTTTTCCAAAGATTCTGATTATTTATTCAGGGCAGTCTATTTAAAGCATGTTTATCAAACAGACTACATGGTATAAAGCACAGCAAAACACGAAGTTGAGAACACGAAAAGAAAGGAGTAAAAAAACATGGCCACAAATATCAAACTGATGTGAAGCCAGTTTCAAAAAGCTTAGAATTCTGCAGTCATCCACACGGCCTATGTTTGAAAGAGACAGCACAAAGTGGAGAGTCAGCACGGGAGCCCAAACCAGGGGTCACTGGGGAGCTAAGGCCACTAATCTCAGAGGCAAACATGTTTGACTAATGGCCATGGGAGCATGAGATATTTCTGCCTATACATTTAAGCTGATGTAAATACGTTTTTTATGTAAACGCATTTTTCAAAATAAATCTGATCCCAAAGTGGACTTTAATCTCATAAAACTATAAAGCAAACGTGTATGTTCAATTTTCTTCTTCATCAGAGTCCTTTTAAAAAGTAAGTATGCAAAACTACAATATTCAAAATAAATACATGTAAGGGGAGTCCCCACCTGGTCTCCCTGCAATTGTCCTTAAAAGTCACCAGTGAAATCCAAAAGCTAGTAAAACCTCTATATAAGCATCATCATCATAGACCCTCAAGAAAAACCAAAAATTCCCTGACTTTAAGAATCTATTTTCTGGATTAAATTGTTCTAAAACATCAGATAGCTAAGGATTTTTTAAATTATTATAAATCATAAAAATTAGAGAATAAAAACAATCACAAAAACATAAACAGAGTAAATGAGATGCCCAATAATAAAAAGAAATCCAAAAATTATCCTTTTTTAAAATATCAAACTGAAAATGAAACAACTTTATTCTTACCATTCCACAATTTAAGTTTTTGTCAACTTTGCAGAAAGTATGAGGAGGGGTTTCTCCTTTACTGGTTACAATAACACAGATATCAGTTACAGCCAAAGAATTCTGGGGTCGAACTGGAGAAGCCCTTCGGTAAGTGATAAAAATTCTTTGTGAAGTAGTTGAACTATTGTTGACATTGGCACAGCGACCATAGGGTGTGGCTTGGATCACTTCACATCCTAGAATAAGCCTTTCTTTCCCTTCATATAAAACTCTGCAGGCAGGGAGAGGAGAAATAAATAAATAAATATGTAAACACATTTCTAGTTAATGCTGGTTTTCTTCTTGAAAACAAAAAAAGAAAATTTGCAGATCCCTATTGTTTCCCAAATGTTAATTGCAAATCAAAACTAGAATTTTTACATTGGGAGTTATAAATCTCTTAACTACTATTTTTCAACAGCTAGAATATAATTTTAAGAAGTGTAAATAGGAGCAAAGAACTTGACCTTGTGTTGCTTATTATAAGAAACATATGAAACAAGAAAGCAAACATCCACAGTTCAATTCCCAGACATTTTAATAAGTATTCAAACATTTTTACAAAATTTTCCTTCATAATTCCTACCAACATTTTACCTTTAAAAAAACCCCTTTATTAATTAGAGGAGCTTTTAATAAATAAAAAGATACCTCATGGGCATGGATAGGCAGACTTTAATATGGTAAGATGTCAATATTTCCCAAACAGATCTCCAGAGTCAACACAATTCCTACAAAAATTCTAAGCTGTTTTTTTCTTTTTCTTTTTTTTTTTTTTTTTGGTGAAAACTGGCAACATATCCTTCAAGTTCATATGTGGAAATTGCAAGGGAACTAGTACAGTCAAAACAATCTGGGCAAAAAAAAAAAAAAAACAACAACTTTGGAAGACTCACATTTCAAAACAACTTCTATTACCTTTAAGTTTCAAAAACAAGTGCTGGAGAAAGAAAAAACTAATTGGAAAGTCGATGAATCTGATAAACAGAGGAAGAACTTTGGATAATAGTCTGTGATTCTTTATCTTAACAAACACAGCTGACATATAGGATATTGTCCTATTTAAATTACAGAGTATTTGACATTATGAGAGTATATCAGATCTTACATATTTTAACATGTTTTCCAGAAAAAAAACTATTATTTTTGTTGGGAGTTCCTTGGTGGTGTAGTGGCTTAAGGCTTCCTGGGTTCGATTTCCGGCCAGGGAACCACCCACATACAAACAAAACAAAACAAAACAAAAAAAACCCAACTATTATTTTTGTAAATATCTCATCTCACTTTAAAAATCAGTCAAAAAGGTCAAAAGTTTGACAATGGTGTTTCATATTTATATAAATAAGGTGGATGCCTGTTTTCCTTAACAGGTATTCCAAACTTCACCATGTGCTTCAGTGGGTAAGAGTCAGGGATGACAGGTCAAAACATTTAAATCACCAGATATTAACAAATATTTGATCTGAAGAGAAATACTTACCGTCACGATTAGCTAAGAGGCAAACATACACTCTAGCAAACATGGATAATAAACTACTCTGGAACAGAAATTAGATGCATTAGAGAACAGCACTATGTACATTACATGAAAGAGCCACTTGCATCCTGAAAGCACTCTAATTATCTAAGTCATCATTTTATTTTTAAGTTGTGCCCCTGAACCATAAGCTACAACAATTAGGGCTGGGGGGGACGGCCTTTAAAGAATGGCTGACAGAGAAACAGATGACATGGGTATTATCAAACTTTTATCCTATAGCCATCCTTCTATGGCATGACCCATCTTCTTAAGAAAACCACAGAGAGCATTTTAAAAGCTGAGAATAAACCCATTACATGTTATAAATCATTCCACTGCAACCAATCATTTGTGTTCCACTCATTTTAACCTCCTTTCTCCTTCTCAAAGAAAAAGCCCCTCGCATTAAAGGCTAACCCATCACCTACGCTGTTGATATTGCCCTTTAATCTGTTTTGTCATTTTATGCTATCGAATACCTCCTCTTGTTCCTATATTTCAGCCCTTCCTTGTCCATTGGTCTCTGGTTTCTGTCCATCATTGTCAAGGTGTTCAAAGTTAGTCCCTGGGCGAAGGGCTGAAATCTGTATTCCCTCTCCCCTCAGGGATCCTAAACCACCACTTTTGGGAATTTTGTTAAAATACAGATTCTGATTCAGTGCCTGAGATTCTGAGTTTCTAACGCACTCCCAGGCCCTATGGACAATATTGGTCCATGGACCACAACTTAAATTGCAAGGCCCATAACTATCTTCTCTTTTCCTTAAAGTCAAGCTTTCAAAAAGAAGCCTCTATTACTCCAACTGCCAATCATTTCCCAACCCTTTCTAACCTGGCTCCTGTGCCCAGTGATCCTATAAAATTGTATGACCACCATCCTCGCTGCACAGACTTGAAGGAAAATCATAAGGGCTAAACATGGTGGACAATACTAAAGAAGGTAAATGGATGCTAATTAAGGTCAAGTAAGGGAAGGACAAATCATCCTTTGACTCTGGAAATGTGAACATAATGAGAACCTTAGGACAAGTTTCCCAGAGCTCTACTGGAACAGTGGGAGAGATGAGCATTACAGGTGCTGCCCAAATGCAGTAGCTCACTACCTTTCATAATGCCTGAACCACTATCAACAGAATAACCAGCAAGCAAATGCTTAAAAAAAAAAAAAAATACTTCAAGGGACAACAGGGAAAATCTGGATATACATGATATTAAGGGATTAATCATTTCTCGAGGTGTGGTATTATGGTTGCATTAAAAGAGAAAGTCAATGTAAGAAAATCAATTGATGTAATACATCACATTAAAAGAATGAAGGAAAAATCCACATGATGATCTCAATTAGCAAAGAAAAGGTATTCATTTCACAAAACCCAACACATTTTTATGATAAAATCTCTCATAAAACCAGGAGTAGTAGGAACCTTCCTGAACAGGATAAACAGCATTTATGAAAAACACACAGCTAAATCATACTCAATGGTGAAAGACAGAGAGCTTTCCACATAACACCAGGAACGAGATAAGGATGCCTGCTTTTACCACTGCTATTCCACTCTACTGTAAGTTCCAGCCAGAGCAGTAAGGACGGGGGTGGGGGCAGGGGCAAATAAAGCAATTTTCATAAGAAGGAGTAATACTATCTCTATTTGCAGAGGACATGTTCCTATATATTTTTTCAAATCCCTAAAAATCCACATGAAAAATTATTAAAGCTAATCAATTCAGCAAAGTGGCAGGATACAAGATTAACACATAAAGTTAAAATTCAACTGTGTTTCTATAATAAAAGCAATTAACAATAAAAAAAAAATCAAGAAAACAATCCCATTTATAATAGAATCCAAAACAAAATACTTAGGAATAAAATTAATCAAGGAGGTGAAAGACCTGTACACTAAAGGCCACAAAACACTGCTGAAAGAAATTAAAGAACACGTAAATAAATGTAAAGAAATCTCATGTTCATAGGTTGGAAGACTTAATATTGTAAAGATGGCGACATTCCCCAAATAGATCTAGAGTAAATGCAGTCCCCATTAAAATTCCAATGGCATGTTTTGCATAAATGAACGTGCTGATTCCAAAGACTTCCCCAAGATACTCTCAAATATCTATACTATGCTTTTATTAACTGATGGTATAACAACTGTAATAAACAGAACAGCTTAACATATGGTATGTATATAGGGTAAAATATTACAGAGTCAATGTAGACACTTTTAGAAAAAAGGCTTTTACAAAGAAGAATGTTCTTCACTGCCTATGGACTAGATACTAAATAAGTGGTAACAACTACACTCCTTCGAAACTGTAAGCACTCTCCTCCTGGCACTAAATACTACAAAGCACAGTTATATATTTTATTTTATTCTTTTACAATTACAGTTTTTAAAACAGGAAGCCTCCTCTGTTAAATAAAAAGGCTTCGCAAAACACTCATCGCATAACCCAAGCAGCTCCCGAAACACTACTTTCATTGTAGCTTCTTGGTTTTTTTCTATGTTTAATTAATAAGCTTATCTGATAAATACAACAGAAATGGAGTCACATTTCAGACTTTAATGCCTTCAGTTTAATATTCTTTTGAAAGGCATTGATCTAATGATTCAAGGACAATGCAAAGAAATTCAGTATGGGTAGAAAGAGATATGTAATACCTTCTAATACTTGAACCTGAATAAATAATAACAGAACTATCAAGGATTTCAAATTTCTACTCCCATGTACCTTACATAAGTTTTATTCCCTTCGCTATAGCAAAAGAAAATGAGTCACCGTACCCAATGTCAGTAAGGGGTGGCTTATCTCTCCCTCTTTTATAACAGAGGAAAAGTTCTGGGCTTTTCAGACTTCCATAATTCAAGTTTGCTTGGAGAGCTGATGGAGTGGCTTCAACACAGGTGTAACCTTCAGGTACTGTTTCCCCAGCTGATTTGTTAATAACAGCAATGTCTGTAATTGGAGCTTTAGGTCCAGGTGACTTAGTATCTAAACGATTTATTTCTGGATCCAATAGAGTAGATGTATCAGTGAGACCCGCCACAACGAAGTAGTCGGTCACTCTTGGCCCTTTGTCTTCTATCATGGCTGCTACTGTAGTTCCTAGAAGAGGAAAAACAAAGGCCAATTAAACACTTCACCTTGACTCACTAAAATAATACTGCTGAGTTAACAGTGATCGACTAGCACACTCCCAGTTGACTTTATAATGAAATTGCTGTCACTCTGTAGAAAAGATTGTTTGGGTATCATCTCATCAGCTTTTATTTACCTCCTACGCAGTACAAATCTGCAGCATGGATTCATTTGTAAGGAGACTGTCCTTCCAAGTGCCTAGGGCTCTGTTAAGGATCCTCTAACAGTCAGATGTGGGCTATGGTGCTTTCCTTAGAGCAAAATGCACTTAATAAACAGTATTTAGACCATTTAAAAAAAAAAATCAGTCCCTATTAAGTTGCAGAATTCCTAGAGCTAAACCTCACAATTTAAACAGAGTTCATCATGAATTAGTCAAAGTCTAATAGTAAAAAAAATTAAGGTAACGGTGACCAGTAAAATTAAGTCAGTCTCTTAACAATCCAGTTAGGAGTTTGTCCCTTATAGTTAAGAAACTTGATGTAAACACCATGTAAACTAAGTTTAGGAATCATTAAATACAGGGTCCAGCAGAAGTAATGCCCTTTTTAATGAGCTGTAATCTATACCAAATCTTTTATTACAAAATCATAAGCACATAATTCTGTAACATAACAGTATTTTAACTACCTTACAAAGGGCGTTACTTCTGCCAGAACCTGTATTTCATATATAAATACCAGACAGAGCATAAACACCCATATGAGCCTTCTGGATATGTGCTTTTATTTACCTTAGGTATATTTCTAAGATGGAATGGCTGGATCACCTGGTAGTTGTGTGTAGTTCTAAAAAACTGCCAAATAGTTTCCTAGAGTAAGTGTACCATTTTACATTCCTACCCTCAGTACAGGAGTTTGTTGTTCTACATCCTTTCTAACACTCTCTAAAGCTAGTCCTTTTTTGCATTGTGAAAATGTCTTTAAGAAAAAAAAAAACTTAGCAAATTTCACTTAACAAATAAGGCCAGTCTTTTTCATTCAGACATTCTAATATGTCTATAGTGATAGTTAACTGTAGTTTTAACTTGCATCTTTCTAATAACAAACGGTATGGACCATCTTTCCATGTGCTTATTTTCTATCCATACATTTTCTTCAGTGAAGTTTCTGTTCAGATTTTTTGCCTATTTTTTTAATTGAATTGTTTGTTTACTAATTATTAAGTTTTAAAGATCTTTACATGTTCTAGAGACAAGCCATTTATCAGGCATATGCTTTACAAATATTTTCTCCCAATTTTTGGCTTGTCTTTTTCTCTTAATAGTGCCTTTTGAAAAGGAGAAGTTTTTCTTTTCAAGGAGGTCCAATTTGTCCATCTGTTCTTTCATGGATATTGCTTGTGGTATCACATTTAAGAAATCACTGTGTAATCCAAGGACAAAAAGGTTTTTCTACCAAGTTTTCTTCTAAAAGTTTTATAATTTTAGGTTTTACACTTAGATCTGTGATCCATTTTGAGATAATTTTTGTATATGGTGTGAGGTAAAACTCAAGATTCACTTTTTACATACAGTACCATTTGCTGAAAAGACTATCTTTTCTCCATTGTTTTGCCTTTGTACCTTTGTTCAAAAATGAATTTCCAGTATGTGTAACGTTTATTTCTGGCTTCTCTATTTTGCTCCATTGATCCATTTGTCTATATGTCAGTACCATATGGTTTTGATTAATGTAGCTTTATAATAACCAGCAGTGTTGGTCTTCAACTCGTTCGTTTTCAAAATTGTTTTGAAAAAGGTCCTCTGCATGCCAATAAACATTTCAGAATCAGCTTATCAATTCCTACTCCCCAAAAATGCCTAGTAGAATTTTAATTGGGATTGTTCTGAATCTGCTGGTCCATTTAACAAGGATTGACAATATTGAGTCGTCCGGTTTTGGTAGCAAAGCAATGCCAGTCTCGCACAATGAGTTGGGAAGAATTTCCTCTTCTTCAATTTGCTGGAAGCATATGTAAAGAATTGGTATTATTCCTTCCTTAAATGTCTGAGAGACTTGTGAAATAATCTAGGTTTTGAGTTTTCTTTGTTGTAGGATTTTTTAACTATAAATTCAATTCCATTAACATATGAGTGTATAGCACTACTATAAAGTTTACTCAGTTTCTTCTTAGGTAAATTTTTGTTCTTTTTTTTTTTTTTTTAAATTTTATTTTTATTGTATTTGTTTATGTGGGTAGTTCTCTGACTGGGAATCAAACCCAGGCCGCAGCATTGACAGCGCCGAAGCCTTAGCCACTACACCGACAGGGAACTCCCAATTGTTGTGCTTTTTGTCTGTCTGAGTGTATTCAAACTGCTACACCAGAACACCATAGACTGGATGGCTTATAAACAACAGAAATTTATTCCACACAGTACTGGAAGCTGGGAAGTTGAAGATCAAGGCACTGGCAGATTCAGTGTCAGGTGAGCACTGGCTTCCTAGTTCACAGAAGGCTGTCTTTCTGCTGTAACCTCTCGTGGCAGAAGAAGCAAGGCATCTCTCTGGGTCTCTTTTAGAAAGGCACTAATCCCACTCAGGAGTGTTTTACCCTCATAACCAAAGAAGCACTTTCCAAAGCCCCACCTTCAAATGCCATCACATTTGGGATTAGGTTTCAAACTAAGAATTTGGGTGGGGGAAGGGGGGCCACAAACATTCAGTCAATAGCTGTGTCTTTCAAAGAATTTGTACATTTCATCACCTCAGTTGTCAGATTTACTGGCATAAAGTTGTTCTATCTAGTGATGTCCCTCTCCTTTCTGCTATCAGTAATCTGTGCCTTCTCTCTCATTTCCATGAGCAGTCTGGGTAGATATTTATCCATTCTATTGATCTTCTCTAAGAACCAGCTTTCAGGGAGTTCCCTGAAGCTGTAGTGGCTTAAGGCTTCAGCGCTGGCGCTGTCAGCGCTGCGGCCTGGGTTCGATTCCCAGCCAGGGAGCTACCCACATACCAAAAAAGCAAAAAAAAAAAAACCAAAACAACAAAAAAAACAAAAACAAAGAACCAGCTTTCAGCATCACTGATTTTTCTCTGCTGTATCCTTGCTGACTTTCTATCATCCTGCTCTATTGATTATTAAGAGTAGTACTGAAACCTCTGACTGCTAATGTAGGTTTGTCTATTTCGCCTTTCAGTTCTATCAGTTTTTGCTTCATGTATTTTGTAGCTGTTATTAAAGGCAGAAACATTTAGAACTATTATGTCCTTTTGATTAACTGACCCATTTACTATTATGAGATGACCTTGTTTATCTCTGGTAAAAATCAGTCTGCATTAACAAGAGCTTTTAAAAAAATTTAAATACTTGTAAAAACTTTAACAATTAAATTTCTTTTTCCAACTATAGCTAAGATAATCTTTCAGAATTAATTTCACTTCACATTACTGTTTACAATGGCATACATCAACAAAATGTTATATACTTCAATTTACAAGATTAAATGCAGTTTATGCAATTGTTCTCACTATAATAAAAAGACTCTTTTAAAGTTTCAAAAATATCTATGTGTTCCTTAGTGTTCCAAACCATGCAGAATGAATGATGAACTTTGTTAAAACCACAAAAAAAGTACAGTTTTATCGAAATTATTTGCTACATTTAAGCAATTTAAAATAGGTCCTTAGTGAATCCATTTAGAAAGCATTATCAACATCAGTTATGTTGGCTGGGTCATGAAACTACAAAACTGAAAAAGTCATCTCAGATAAAAGTAGTTCATTTTTCAGAACACAAAGCACTGTAATTCTCTACTGTTGCACCTGCCCCTGAAAGTTTTGTAAAGAAGGGTTACAAACACAAATGCCTAAAGGGATCGGGTAGCATAGAGAGTCTTGGGAACCAGAGAACACAGGCACCCACTACTCGTCAGATCTATCCAACTGCTGCCAAAAACAAAAAACAAAAAAAAAGAAGAGGTAGAAATCAGGATTTTTATGTAAATCTCCAAGTTTTAGAATATCAGCAATTAATTCAAAATTCTTAAACACTAGTAAGAGCAAACAAAACATATAAGCAGGGTATATTGACTATAAAGGTTAAAAGTCTAGAAAAGAACAATTCTAAATTCCATTAAAAAAACACTGACCTGGTTAAGTATCTTACTTTATCATTAGAGATGTGAGCCAACGAACCTAACTATATATCAAATTGATAATATAACTACATAGAAGGAAATGAAAGGTGAACTAATCCAACTAACTTTTGAGCAATTTACTTGAACATGAAGAACGGACAAGAAATCCCAAGCTTTCCTTTAGAAGGCTTGCTTTTTACAGTCCCATGGTTGTAGCAATTCTGAACTTATTCTGTATGTATTTTATGATGGCACAATTGTTGGAAACCAGATTTCTTGTTGTGATAAAAGGGAGATATAAATGTGGAATGGGAGGAGTCAAGTAAGAATCTGCGTATTAGAATGGAATTAGAGGTATCACTATAAATTTTAAAATACATGTATACTAAATGCAATGTGGTACCCGGAATTGGATCACAGAACCAAAAAAAGCACAGTAATGTAAAAAGTAGTGAAATTAAAATAAAATCTAGATTTTTAGTTAACAGCAATGTAACAATATTGATGTCTTAATGTGACAGAATATAACAATGTAAAATGTTAACTATAGAGGAACAAAGAACTCTCTGTAGTAGCGTTTTGATATTCCTATAAACCTTAAGTAATTCAAAAATAAAAAATTTTAAATTGTGTCAACATAATTAATAGACAAAAAAAATGGAAATAGCCCAAATGTCCATCAACTAATGAAGAAATAAATAAAATTCAGTACATCCATATAATGGACTATCATTCAGCAATGAAAACGAATTAAGGACTGTTACATGCTACAAAATGGATGAACGCTGAAAACATTATGCTAAGAGGAAGAAGTCAGTCACAAAAGACCACATATAGCATGGTTCCATTCATATGAAATGTTCAAAACAGACAAATCTATAGAGAGAGGAAGGAGACTAGTGATTGTCTACTAGCGAGTGACTACTTAATGGGTATGGGGCTTCTTTGGGAGTGATGAAAACATTCCAAAATTGATCACGGTGATGGTTGAGCAATCCGTGACTACACTAAAAACCTATGAATTGTATACTTTAAATAAGTGAATTATAAATTATAAATTATATCTTCCTGCTAAAAATAAAATTCAGAAGCAGTATCACCCCACCACCAAAGCAGCACCTCAATTTTTGTTTCTTAAAACTGATCCCCACCAAAGGATACTAGAAAACAAAAGAACAACCAAACATTTTTTTAAAAAATAACAGCAACAAAAAAAGATACTAGAGCTCCTTGGAGAAAAGGCCAAGTTCAAGGCTGGGCAAGAAAACAAGATATACCTAGAACATCTTAATGGAAGGGAGAAAAGAAAAGACAAATCATGGCTCAAAAGCTAATGGGGGCCCTATCAAAAGGACTAGCTTAAAGAGTCTCCCACTGGCCAAACTGTAAATAATGTCAGTATCAATATGAATGACAGCAATGGAGTATAACACATTGATTTTTTTAAAGCATTAAGATGACAGTGATATTATAAAATAAATGAATGAAGGGGAGGGAGGAAAGAAATGCTCTTCACAACAGAATGCTAACTAGTAAATATAGAAGGAATGATAGAAAACCATTTTACAATCAACAACAGTATTCAGATTGAAGCAAGAATTATCAACGGCTGCTAAACCACTAAGTAGAGACTATTGGAAATAGAACATTTATACCATCTCAGAGACTTTCCCCAGAGATACTAATAATTACCAAGAAATAAAGCATCACCAGAGAAATCTGGTGGCCACCACTTTAACCAAATAATCAAAGTTAACATC